>VKOC01015572.1:0-28678 GCA_009364415.1 Spea multiplicata | reverse complement strand
TATTTTTGACTTCCTTGGAGACAAGAAATGTGGAAAGTCTTGACAATCGCTCTGACAAAATCTTCAAAACATCCAGTCTGGAGTCACAAAAGAGAAGCCGAACAGGCTCTGGTCACTCGATGAAGAGGACGCGCCGGCCGGGCTCTGATTACTAAATAAAGAGGAGGTTTCATACAGGCTCTGTTTAGTAGCTGGAGAGTCAATGTCCTCTGTGATCTCCAAAACTGGTGGTATGGGTTGCATGTTCTTGAAGCGGCGATTTTGTCTTTCAGCCTTCTGGTATGGTGGCGGCATTCTCCGGCTTTCTATGTCTTCCCAATTGATGCTGTCAAAGAACGGATGCTCCCTGATGTATTCAGTCATCCAGAGGCGAAGCTGAGGATCTTTCTTTAACAGACAAGTCAGTATATCCACAGCTTCTTCGCTTAATGCCTTGGTGTATTTGGGCCTGCCATTGATAATAGAATGGACAGTTGCCTTCTTGCAGTAGCCGGTGAAGAAGGGAAAAGTTCCGTTAAGCATGCGGAAGAGAATACCCCCGAAGGACCACCAGTCGACAGCAACACCATATTGCTCCTTTAAGTATATTTCTGGGGCCATGTAGAGACGTGTTCCACAATGTCCTCTCACTGTACTTCCGAAAACACCTTCTACAGCAAGACCAAAATCACTGATCTTGACATGGCCCTCACGGTCAAGTAGGATATTCTGCGGCTTCAGATCTCTATGAATGATGCCCTGGGAATGGAGGAATTGGATGCCACAGACCAGCTCTGCAGAGTAGAATGCGGCTGTGTTCTGTGTCATGTAGCCAACACTATCCATATAAGACTCCAAGGTTCCTCCAGCCATAAACTCCATGGCGAGGAACACACAGGTCTCTGTCTGGAAAGCTGCATACCCGTGGCATAGAAACGGGCTGTTCCTGGCTACCTCCAGAATCCTCCTCTCTCTCATGATGTGCAGAGACTTCATAGATCTCTTGCGTATCATTTTTACCGCTATTAAAGAATCCTTGGGAGGAACTGAGGCCAACATGACCTTTCCAAAGCTCCCTTGTCCCAATTGAAAATGAAACCTTAAGCAGGACACCGACATGGGGAGAAGGTTCCTGAATCGTTTTGTGGTCAGGCTGCAGTCCTCCTCACTTCTGCGCCTTTTCCTGGGAACCTTCATCCTCCTGCTCCTGTACTCCTCCAGGTGTGCATCTGCTGTTGGTTTCACCTGCTGCCCCAGATCATGGCTCTCGTTGTTTCTATGCCTCTTCCGCTCATGTTCATAGCTGCCTGTGCTGGTTCTTTTGCGCCTTCTTGTCTCCTTGTTCCTGATATACAGGCGTTTTTGCTCTCTCTGGTTAGCAGTACATCTCCTCCTTTTCCTCAGTCTCATTCTGTTTTCTGTACTGCTACCTTCTTTCTTTCGCTTCAGCAGAAAGGTTCTGTCTGTCAAGAGCTCGCTGTTTTCATCTCTTGTGCTATGTGTTGGAAGGTTATCGGAAGTCTCTTTGAGCCGGTTGAAATATTTGCGTAGTTTTCTGGGGCAGCACTTTTTTAAAATCCACCTTAGTCCTGAGAAGAGACAACACTCTGCCATAATGATTGGTGAGTTTTTCTTCTCTGGTAGCTGTTGACGTAGTTGGTAACCACACTTCAAGTTCACTAAAGAAATAGCAGCCTGAAAGTGTCGAGCGCCCAACTGCACTGAAGAAAGAATGCTGTGCAACCAACCTGCTTGCTGCCAGGATGATGTCATAATTCACTGTGGGATCTATGAGGTCACAATAGGAGTGCTTGCAGGTGGTTTCCCAGATACAGGGCATGGGTAGCTTTTTCTCCCTGCTACTTTAATTTGTTACAAAGGCAGTTGTATTTATTTCAGGATTGTTATTTTATATGCTACGCGCTTTTTATAAATGTAGCTGTTTTTTGCATACTGTTTTTAGGTCGCTACATATTAAAACTATTCAATAGCAAACATTGTGTTCCAAATCAGTTAAAGGTAACATACATTTGTTTTACAAACTGCCACTGAGCTACAGCAAAGCTTTCATAATGGAAAAGACTGTAATGCAGTAGGCAGTGTTTTAGGATTGAAAGTAAGGGATATTTATACCAGCAGATATATTGGATATCTAGGTAAAAAGAAAGTGAGATGAGAAGCCTTGCTGTGGCTGATTTTTTAAAATGAACTTCCTATATAATCGAATTATTTAAAATGCATTGGCCAGAGACTCAAACATGCTGCTGACTTCTTATAAGCTGCTTTCTGGATAGACCTCGTTTGGTCAATGAGCATCAAAGTTTAGTTGATGTTAAAGTTAAAAAGGGAGTCTTTTGAGACAAAGTATAACATTAGGAGGGCAGATACTAAATAGAGGAGCTAAAACAAGGTGAACTGACCGAAAAAGTAAACACTTTAAAGGGTGCAGTGGTGTAAAACTTAGATAAAATGAGAAGGTGTCAAATGGTGACACTGGAAGTAATTGAGTAGGAGAAAGACTAGGAGAACAGAAAGGGAATGTCATATAGGTACACCAGGGAGTCTGGAGCATGGGGGCAAGTCTGGGTGGCAGAGTTGCATATCAGGAGGCTATTTGGCATATATTTAAGGCATATCTGGAGGGCAGAGTGGTATATCAGGTGGCATATCTGGGTTTAAGGCATATCTGGGGGGCAGAGTGGTATATCAGCTGGTATAAGGCATATATCTAGGAGGTATAAGGCATATCAGTGGGCACAGTGGAATGTAGCGGGGTGTAATACATCTGGGGGGAATGGCATATCAGGTGGGGGCAGAGTGGCATACAGTGACACATGATACAGTGACACATGATGATGTCAATTTTACGTTTTTTAACACCCAGTTTGTTCATTAAATAATTTTTAATAAGCCAAAAATTTGCATATTGTTTTTTTATCCGATTAATTAAAGAAATTATCGGCCAACTAAGCGATTATGAAAATAATCATTAGTTGCAGCCCTATTTTGTGGTTATACTTCAGCGTGTACCTTTTCTTGTGCCTGTCCTGATGTCTGACTGACCTGACCTCTCGTTTGGATTATATTTTACCAGACAACCAGACAATCTTAAGGGGTTCTGCCTTGGCTGTCTTTGGTTTATTTCTCATAGAAAGATGACCAGCAGAGACTAGCAAAGCCTTGGGTCAATAAACAACGCATTGCCTGTCTTCAATGCAATGCCCTGTAATCCATGGGATCTTCCCTGATAAGCAGATTTATTTTTTTCATCTTCTGGTACCCATTCTGATTTTTCATACATAACGGACATATGACTTTTAGCTACGTTATTCACATATATTGTACATATAGCAGTTGGATTCCTATGTAAAACCCTGTATTTTAATCTGTTGTAATGACAGTGGGATCTCTAGCCAACGTGTTTATAAATGGAATCCGTACGTAACAAACATCGCTTTATAAACACATTCAGTGAAATAACCAGAAAAGCTGAATGTGTTTCTAAGGCGATGTTTGGGAATAAACCACATTACTCTTCCACCACCCAACCTTTGAAACAGCCAAAGTGCGACACTTTAAGTTCAAGGGCTGGGGTTAGTGATGTGCCTAAATTTAAAGGTACCACATAAAGCACATATAAAGCGCATATATCATATGATTACGCATAGAAAGATGTCTGGCAGAGACTAGAAAATGCCTTGGGTAAATAAACAATGGATGGCCTGTCTTCAATGCAATGCCCTGTACTCAAAAATAAGGATTCACCAAATGTTGCATTTTCTGCATGTGTACTTGCTTTTGGGAATCCAATCATGGGATCCTCCCTGATAAGATTATTATTTTTTTTTCATCTTCTGGTACCCAATCTGATTTTTCATACATTATGGACATATGACTTTTAGTTACATTATTGACATATAATAGGAGAATTCCCATGTAAAACCCTGTAATAGTTTGACTATATCCCTATAAATGCCAGAATCTGTTGTAATGATAGTAGGTGCAGCAAACAAATTTATAAATTAAGTACAACTGTACAACAGCAAACAAACTATAACCAAAATTAGGGGGGGGTGTTAATTTTATTTTTGACTTCCTTGGAGACAAGAAATGTGGAAAGTCTTGACAATCGCTCTGACAAAATCTTCAAAACATCCAGTCTGGAGTCACAAAAGAGAAGCCGAACAGGCTCTGGTCACTCGATGAAGAGGACGCGCCGGCCGGGCTCTGATTACTAAATAAAGAGGAGGTTTCATACAGGCTCTGTTTAGTAGCTGGAGAGTCAATGTCCTCTGTGATCTCCAAAACTGGTGGTATGGGTTGCATGTTCTTGAAGCGGCGATTTTGTCTTTCAGCCTTCTGGTATGGTGGCGGCATTCTCCGGCTTTCTATGTCTTCCCAATTGATGCTGTCAAAGAACGGATGCTCCCTGATGTATTCAGTCATCCAGAGGCGAAGCTGAGGATCTTTCTTTAACAGACAAGTCAGTATATCCACAGCTTCTTCGCTTAATGCCTTGGTGTATTTGGGCCTGCCATTGATAATAGAATGGACAGTTGCCTTCTTGCAGTAGCCGGTGAAGAAGGGAAAAGTTCCGTTAAGCATGCGGAAGAGAATAACCCCGAAGGACCACCAGTCGACAGCAACACCATATTGCTCCTTTAAGTATATTTCTGGGGCCATGTAGAGACGTGTTCCACAACGTCCTCTCACTGTACTTCCGAAAACACCTTCTACAGCAAGACCAAAATCACTGATCTTGACATGGCCCTCACGGTCAAGTAGGATATTCTGCGGCTTCAGATCTCTATGAATGATGCCCAGGGAATGGAGGAATTGGATGCCACAGACCAGCTCTGCAGAGTAGAATGCGGCTGTGTTCTGTGTCATGTAGCCAACACTATCCATATAACACTCCAAGGTTCCTCCAGCCATAAACTCCATGGCGAGGAACACACAGGTCTCTGTCTGGAAAGCTGCATACCCGTGGCATAGAAACGGGCTGTTCCTGGCTACCTCCAGAATCCTCCTCTCTCTCATGATGTGCAGAGACTTCATAGATCTCTTGCGTATCATTTTTACCGCTATTAAAGAATCCTTGGGAGGAACTGAGGCCAACATGACCTTTCCAAAGCTCCCTTGTCCCAATTGAAAATGAAACCTTAAGCAGGACGCCGACATGGGGAGAAGGTTCCTGAATCGTTTTGTGGTCAGGCTGCAGTCCTCCTCACTTCTGCGCCTTTTCCTGGGAACCTTCATCCTCCTGCTCCTGTACTCCTCCAGGTGTGCATCTGCTGTTGGTTTCACCTGCTGCCCCAGATCATGGCTCTCGTTATTTCTATGCCTCTTCCGCTCATGTTCATAGCTGCCTGTGCTGGTTCTTTTGCGCCTTCTTGTCTCCTTGTTCCTGATATACAGGCGTTTTTGCTCTCTCTGGTTAGCAGTACATCTCCTCCTTTTCCTCAGTCTCATTCTGTTTTCTGTACTGCTACCTTCTTTCTTTCGCTTCAGCAGAAAGGTTCTGTCTGTCAAGAGCTCGCTGTTTTCATCTCTTGTGCTATGTGTTGGAACGTTATCGGAAGTCTCTTTGAGCCTGTTGAAATATTTGCGTAGTTTTCTGGGGCAGCACTTCTTTAAAATCCACCTTAGTCCTGAGAAGAGACAACACTCTGCCATAATGATTGGTGAGTTTTTCTTCTCTGGTAGCTGTTGACGTAGTTGGTAACCACACTTCAAGTTCACTAAAGAAATAGCAGCCTGAAAGTGTCGAGCGCCCAACTGCACTGAAGAAAGAATGCTGTGCAACCAACCTGCTTGCTGCCAGGATGATGTCATAATTTACTATGGGATCTATGAGGTCACAATAGGAGTGCTTGCAGGTGGTTTCCCAGATACAGGGCATGGGTAGCTTTTTCTCCCTGCTACTTTAATTTGTTACAAAGGCAGTTGTATTTATTTCAGGATTGTTATTTTATATGCTACGCGCTTTTTATAAATGTAGCTGTTTTTTGCATACTGTTTTTAGGTCGCTACATATTAAAACTATTCAATAGCAAACATATTCACTGCCTTTCGTTCAGTTTATTCTCATTGTGTTCCAAATCAGTTAAAGGTAACATACATTTGTTTTACAAACTGCCACTGAGCTACAGCAAAGCTTTCATAATGGAAAAGACTGTAATGCAGTAGGCAGTGTTTTAGGATTGAAAGTAAGGGATATTTATACCAGCAGATATATTGGATATCTAGGTAAAAAGAAAGTGAGATGAGAAGCCTTGCTGTGGCTGATTTTTTAAAATGAACTTCCTATATAATCTAATTATTTAAAATGCATTGGCCAGAGACTCAAACATGCTGCTGACTTCTTATAAGCTGCTTTCTGGATAGACCTCGTTTGGTCAATGAGCATCATGGCTACCTGATCAGAAAGTTTAGTTGATGTTAAAGTTAAAAAGGGAGTCTTGGGAGACAAAGTATAACATTAGGAGGGCAGATACTAAATAGAGGAGCTAAAACAAGGTGAACTGACCGAAAAAGTAAACACTTTAAAGGGTGCAGTGGTGTAAAACTTAGATAAAATGAGAAGGTGTCAAATGGTGACACTGGAAGTAATTGAGTAGGAGAAAGACTAGGAGAACAGAAAGGGAATGTCATATAGGTACACCAGGGAGTCTGGAGCATGGGGGCAAGTCTGGGTGGCAGAGTTGCATATCAGGAGGCTATTTGGCATATATTTAAGGCATATCTGGAGGGCAGAGTGGTATATCAGGTGGCATATCTGGGTTTAAGGCATATCTGGGGGGCAGAGTGGTATATCAGCTGGTATAAGGCATATATCTAGGAGGTATAAGGCATATCAGTGGGCACAGTGGCATATAGCGGGGTGTAATACATCTGGGGGGAATGGCATATCAGGTGGGGGCAGAGTGGCATACAGTGACACATGATACAGTGACACATGATGATGTCAATTTTACGTTTTTTAACACCCAGTTTGTTCATTAAATAATTTTTAATAAGCCAAAAATTTGCATATTGTTTTTTTATCCGATTAATTAAAGAAATTATCGGCCAACTAAGCGATTATGAAAATAATCATTAGTTGCAGCCCTATTTTGTGGTTATACTTCAGCGTGTACCTTTTCTTGTGCCTGTCCTGATGTCTGACTGACCTGACCTCTCGTTTGGATTATATTTTACCAGACAACCAGACAATCTTAAGGGGTTCTGCCTTGGCTGTCTTTGGTTTATTTCTCATAGAAAGATGACCAGCAGAGACTAGCAAAGCCTTGGGTCAATAAACAACGCATTGCCTGTCTTCAATGCAATGCCCTGTAATCCATGGGATCTTCCCTGATAAGCAGATTTATTTTTTTCATCTTCTGGTACCCATTCTGATTTTTCATACATAACGGACATATGACTTTTAGCTACGTTATTCACATATATTGTACATATAGCAGTTGGATTCCTATGTAAAACCCTGTATTTGAATCTGTTGTAATGACAGTGGGATCTCTAGCCAACGTGTTTATAAATGGAATCCGTACGTAACAAACATCGCTTTATAAACACATTCAGTGAAATAACCAGAAAAGCTGAATGTGTTTCTAAGGCGATGTTTGGGAATAAACCACATTACTCTTCCACCACCCAACCTTTGAAACGGCCAAAGTGCGACACTTTAAGTTCAAGGGCTGGGGTTAGTGATGTGCCTACATTTAAAGGTACCACTCAGCTATCATAAGTGCATATAAAGCACATATAAAGCGCATATATCATATGATCACTGGAGTGGCGCTTTAACTTTACAATTAACTAGCAAAAAACAAGAGGAAAAAAATGTTTTGTCTGAAAAATGTAATATTGTTTTCAAAAGCAAAAAGCATCCGTTATGATAGCCTTGGTCAAATAGTTGTTATTTGTTTTGTATTTTATTTCCATAGTTTAACCTGTAAACACATTTCCTGCTGTTAAAGTGATTTTTAGGGCTGTAGAACTCTGTGATCCCCTCATACCCAGAAAACATTCTGAGCTTCTACAAAGGAGGGACATCAGGGGAGGAAAGAGGGACTGGTTGTTCTGAATGTGGGCACTTGAGATGGATTGTTTTGTACAGTGTAACTTGTATAAGGACAGACTGCTTATTGTACAGTGTGTGTGAGATCTGATGATTTATTGTGGCTTCTAGCATGTGATATCGCGGTTATTATTGTACATTGTGCATGCAAGTTCAAAGCCTTTAATGAACCGTCAGGATGATGAGGTCACTCTCTGTATTGTACAGTGCGTATATGAGATCAGATCACATGATGCATATTATATAGGGATTGTCGGGAGTCCGGATGGAAAAGATCATTGTATGGGAACAGCTGCAGCTCAGAAGGGTTAAGGGATCCCTCATTCAATACCCCCGCCCTCCTCTTTCAGCTGTTCTGATTAGCGAGACGGACAGACACACAGACAGAAGGACAGATAGACAACAGGCAAAAGTAATAGAAGAAGAAACAAAAAAAGCATTCTGGACCTACTTATTTTTCTGTGCCATTCCTGATGAATGTGGCTGCTTTGTAAGGGGATATCTTTTAATTAAGGTAAGCAAACCCTCAGGGGGGGCATCTTTTCAGGCTGCAAGCAGCGTGTAGGAATGACACACAGCAACTCACGGAGTGTGGTAAGTGGGCTTTGGGACACTAGTAAAAGCATACATGTATCGGGAGTAATAAGGGCTTTAGGCATCATTTATATCAAAGCTGCATGGTTTGCATTTCAGAAGTGAATTCTGGATTGGACCAACTGGGGGGGGGCAGATCTGGGGGATGGGATGGCAATCACTCCACCGTCAAACCAGGGGCAGATCACCCAACTGGTGCCTCAACCGCCGCTTGGCGGGCTGGTTACAGAGGAGATCTCTGATCACCCCAATAGGCATTTTTACTCTTTAAAGGGAAGTCCCCATGGAAAAGCAAGTATTTTTCTTTGACAATTAAATACAGCGTCATATACAGGAACTCAATTTGCATCGATGAAAACTTTGGTTTATTTAGTTTTATTCCAATTAATCCTTTTATTTGGAGGCCGCCATTGTTGTCAGTCATGTGATATTTTGCGCGACCGATCCTCGCTCACACTCCACGCTGAGCTGATTCTTTAATGCAATGCTAACAAAGTACTGTAAGTCTAATGAAGTCCTGCTTTAGACTTTCATTGGTCAAATGGTCCACCTGGGTGGTTAAGACTGAGCCATTCTATTGATTACCACAGACAGTATGATATGTTTGGTAGATTGGGCTAAGGTTGCTGCTCAAACACATTCAGGCTAATATGCAGCTGCCTAAAAACATTATAATACGCAAAAAACCTAAGACGGCACAATATTTTTGATGATATTTGTATGTGATATTAGCGATAAAGTCGTTTGGTGGGAGTACCTCTTTAACGTAAACCTGTTTCCCCGCTGTATATCCAACACCCATATAAACCAGACATGTCTGAGATTACAACACAAGTTGCAGGTATGATCTTGTTGCGCTTTTAAACTTTCTTAGGTTTCCGTTTGTTCTGGTGCCTGTCCTTTCACATCATGCATGTCCTTTGTAGTCTGTACAGAACAGTAATTTGTTGTCTGATCCGGCACTGAAATCAGGGTTGTCTTTAACGCGGAACAAATGTGGCGGCCACTCAAAGCTTATGCATTCCTCAAGGGCCGCTGTCGCACTACCTGTGTTTGTGTGGGTTTTTTTTTTTTGTTTTTTTACTTCCTTACCAGAAATATAATGGGGAGGGGGTCTGAGATGGAGGGTGGACAGGGATGGCACTTACGTCTCATAAGTCTATGAGTACCTATAAGCAGTGGCTTGCCCAGTGCCGTATCTGGCCTAGCTCAGAATTACAATCATGGCCATGGGTGTCTGCAGGCTGGGGCACGAGAGGGTTCCGATTGCTTCCCCCTTCCTAAATACCCCGTTTTGTCTATGCCCTGCACCGTGGATAGAACTAATATTCTGGTCTCCCCAGATTTTTGTGGATGTCCTTGATTGTGGGGTGATGAGGGGTAATGCAGCTTGGTTGCTTCCCTTTCCTTACAGATACTCCTTACTCCGATGCATATGATAGCTGAGTGTTCCCTTTACATTTTCATGGTGATCCCCTTGCAAATACATGTTTCGATTCTACAGAATCCCCCACATGGATCAGACATTTTACCCTCTTCTCGGCTGATGTTCTGGAGTCCGCACTGTTATCGTGTTTCCCTGGTCTTTTAGATATCCTGCCCCCCGGCTGCTTGACTTGGACAAGATTTCTTTGTCTGAAGACATCTCCTGCTGCCTGTGCCAGCGGTGGCTCAGTGAGCGTTCGGGGGCAGCGGAGAAAGAGCTTCCATTGTTTTCTGTGGGATTGCTTCCCTGCCGATGATTGGCCTGAAAGTAATGGAGGGGGCTTTGAGGGGCATTCTTGGCTGATGAGGCTGCGTGGGACACTGGAGTGACCCTTTAAGTTCACTGTCACGTGAACAGTGATGTTTTCAATAGAATCTGAATTGTAGAGATCGGTCTCCCTCTCTTGGCAACCTTATGGGCCATAAAGCACTGATATTCTATATCTTAGTATTGTGAAATATAGGGAATAAAATGGCCCCGTAACCCTTGATTGAGCATGATGGGAGTCCGTAGCAGCTATATTGCCGGATATTGTCCTTCACCTGGGTAGGAAGTACCTGGGCAGGAAGGAGGCTTTGATCCCAAAGATCTATTTTCATCAATCTTTTGTTCCTGCGAATGCCGTGTTCCCAAGAGGTCATTAGAATCCCAGCAAGGAAATCCTCAAATTCAGAATCCTATTGTCCTTTCTTCTCTCTTCCGCTTTTAAGGTGCCGAGTCAATTGTTCTGGCTGCCGGCACGTGTGTTCGTGTAAAGCTCCCTTTTGTTTAAATAAATGTAAAAAAAAAAAAAACGGAAGCACGATAGAAAATATTTAATCTTTTAATTATTATTAAAATATTGAAGATTCCTTATCGCATATCATACTAAAGCATATGGGCGGCACTTGCCCATGGCACTAAAGGGTAGCCACAAACCGCAAGTGTCCCTCTTTAGGAAAGAAAGTCCCTGTTTCGGACGCAAGTTGCTGGGTATGACGATTCTACAGCCTTAAAGAGAACAATAATGTGTGTAGAAACAGCAGGAAATAAAATAAATGTTTCTTCTTTTACGTAACTAGCTATTCTTAGGTCACAACGTTGCATCCCCCTATAAATTTCCCCGTTTTTCCCCTTCCTGTCTTTTGAGACATAACAGGTTAAATAGGTAAAATGTCAGGAATTCAGTACATTCCAGATATTTGTCTCGCAAAGCATTATTCTCTTGGGCCTGTTAAAACCTGTTCCGCAGGACTATATTCAGACCGCTTAAGAAGACCCTCTGCCCGAAGTCATGAGTGCTCAGGAGGTCATCTACGTGACAGAATGAGGGCACCATCGGAGGAAAGTTCTAACACTCTTTGTATATGATACATAGTTAAGTAACAGAAATCCACCTGACTATAGGAAAAAGTAATTGAGATGTTGATAATAAAAGGGTGCAAGTTCACCCCCCACCCATCTTTTATACCACACCTAAGGGCTTAGGTTCAACCAGGGGTATCTGTTACATAATGACCTATAATTATAGACAGTGTACACGTATAATACTGGGGAGAAGAGGGCTTTGTTTTTGTTTCTATAGCTTTGTCACCTCTTTCATAGGTACCAACAGTCCTAAATTTGCCAGAACAGTGCCAGCAACCACGTGTATGTCCTGACTGTTGGTCAGCCAAGGCCAGTGTCTCAGGTATTTGGACTATAGACAAATGTTTTGTGATCTGTTCATTAAAGGAACAAGTGAAGGAGAGTTGAAGAAGAAGAAGATTATATGCTTAGCTAAATCACATTCCCCATGGATTATGTATATACAACATAACCGTTCTTACTAGAGATTGCCCCAGTCCTCGGTTTGGGACCACATCCCCTGTCCCCCTTTCCTCCCGTGATGTCTCTATCTTTATG
The DNA here is from genome assembly GCA_009364415.1 of Spea multiplicata. NCBI lineage: Eukaryota > Metazoa > Chordata > Amphibia > Anura > Pelobatidae > Spea > Spea multiplicata. The sequence goes on along the minus strand of VKOC01015572.1, from coordinate 16,655 downwards.
TTTGCAAATTGTATACCTAAAATGCATAGTGTCTTGTCTATTTACATAAATTGGTCTTGAGATGCTACAAAGTAACATCTCTGACATCACAAATTTGTAACTTTGTTTCCACGTAATGGCTTAAGTTAGTTATTCACCACTTTAAGAACATGCTGTATTTTATATATCTGTAGAATGGCCTCACATTCATTAAAGGGACAGCTGAGGGATGCCTTTAAATATTTGTGATGTCCCCTCTGCAAACGCATGGGGGTAATCTGTATAATCTGACCATACTCATTTGGCCCTTTGACCCCCCCCCAATAATTTTCCATGCTCAATAGCTGTCTTGGCGAACCCCATGAAATACAGGGAGCACGGGAAAAGTCACCTACAGCTGGCCCTGTGTTACACCTTAGAGTATGTAGGACATAGATGAGTTACTTGGGTACCAAACCTTATGCAATGCCATAAAGCCTTAAATCTGGTGACGGTAAGAGCAGACTTCACGTGACTTTAACCAGAAACCATTTGCAGGCTGCTAAAATTGTCGATTGAGGGATGTCGTTCCTAGTGAGCGTTTTGTCCTTTTCCTATTAAAAATAAATTAAATCTCAACAGCGAATAGTCAACTGCATGGAGGGGCTCCAAAACCATCTTCCAAGCCTAGACCCATTGAGATAGTATTACAATATAAGGCCTTGTTCGCTAAAAAAAAAAAAACTTCATTCACCCTATGCGTTTGCTGCCTCCATGTTTGGCTAACAAGGACAAGTATTTTTAAGTCCCTGCCCTGTTACAACAGACGTGATTCCTGAAACGGAGAGATAGAGAGGCAGAAAAACCAGTATAGTGAGTTGCAGGAAGACTTGGAGAAAGAAGCAAGACAGCTTGTCACCGCACACTAGAATAAACATGGACCATAACAACACGCATTAAGCAGGAGGACCTCTGCAAGATTCCCACCAGAATTTCATATATTCATATCGTTTTTATGATGGACAACGCTCTGGCCTGTCCCGCAGGATCCGATTGCCTTTTGGTTTTGGTTGGATGTTCTCCATCTTGGAATAAAAAGGAAAAGCAGTGAAGGTAGCGATGGCAGATCCGACGGTTATTCCGCTGAGTTTGACGGTTACTAGGATCCCAAGACCCAAGGTGCTGCTTTCCAGAACCAATTTGCCACCTCAGAACAGGTACGCGTAGCAAGGCTTCATAGAGGAACTGTAACAAATATAATATCCTAAATATTATTATATTCTTCAAAATGATTCAGGGATTTAATTTGTAGACGAAGGGGTATCTCAGATGTCTGGCCATGAGGAGGAAACAAGGAGGACATGCCTTTGGTGTCTGTTTATCCGGAGCCAGGCTGGTTTTCTAATGTCTCCCCCCGCCAGCTAACATAGAAAAGAGCCTCACGTTGTGCCCACCACCAGCCCAATGTCCTTATTTGATTATATTGTAGGGCTTGCCCTCTGTATAATAGGGGGGAAATATACACATGAGCCTGCGTTGTCTGCATATTAGGTGCAAAGTGTGGACATGAGCACCCAGTGACCGCATATTTGGACCCCCAATGTCTGTGTATTGGGCACAAGAGGGAATCTCTGCATATTTGGGCACGAGACCCCTCAGTGTCAGGGTATTAGAAGCGAAGTGGATGCATAAGCCTTCAGTATCTGTCTGTTAGGAGCTGGTGCCCCCCCCCCCCCGACATCTGTGTATTTAGGAGGAAGTGCGCGTCACCAGTGACTGTGTATTGGTAGTAAGGTGGAGGTGTGAGCCCTCAGTATCTGCATATTAGGAGGAAGGAGGAGGCGTGAGTCCCCAGAGTCTGTGTATTAGGAGGAGAGGGGGGGGCGCTTCCCCAATGTTTCCAAGGTCTGTTTATTAGAAAGCCCGATAGGAGAGGAGCAGACTGCTGTCGCCAAATGTATTCCTGCAGCTTCTGAGCCCTGGTGGGAACACAATGCTCACCTGTGTGGCAGAAGTGGGCGATACCTGTCTGCTTTGTCTTTGTGAGCAGCTGATTGGTGCGTGGCAGAGCGGTGGGAGGGTCCCTTGGATGTTCTTACCTGTGTGTGATTTGGGAACTGTGCGGTGCTATTTACCTGCGGACAGGATGCAGAGGAGAGGAGCGACACGGGGGTGAGCTGTTAAAATGCCTCGTATTTCAACATGTGACATATGCCATGTTTATCTTTAAACTGCAAGGACCTCACATGCTGCATGATTAACGTTTTAGGATGCAAAGTCAATGTCTGCGAGTCGATATTTAATAAAAATGTTATACCTGCCTCCAGCTTGCAGGAAGTAATCTAGAAATAGAACAATGCGTGGATTTACCCTTATTCTCTGTAATGCTAAATGCCTTATTTTCTAGTTACATCTCAAACCTAGGCAGGTGGGTGTTTGTAGCAACTAATGGGGGGTCTATAGGCTAGAAATACATGTTTTATGCATTTACCTTGTTCGCTAAATGGCGAGAAAGCTGAACCTTTTCATCTCAGCACTTTAACTATGCATCATAAAGGGTTAATCATGTTGTGCTGGCACTGCATAATGCTTATATAATGAAGGAGGATTTCTCAACTATTTAGTGAATAAGCCTCTAAGAATATACTTGAGTGACTCAGTATGGTAAATAACTAATTATGTTGCTGGCTAATCCCAGCCTAAGGTAACATTAACCTTGTACTGCATACTGGGGCAGAACCTGTTTCTTTATAAATCGTGAAAATGCATTATTTTATAAACCTGCTAAGAGCGCCATTACTTATTTCTGAACTGCTCACATAACCCACAGCCGCGTACGCCCCAACGCTGAGCCCTATGGAAAAATAGTTCTTTTCATTTGAGAATTTAAAGGCAGCAAATGGTTAAAGCATTTGGCATTTCGCTTCGTTGCGATAAACGTCCTTTATCTGCAGGCGGTCATGTGATATTTTGTGACATTCTATCCTCAAAAGGGAGCTCCAGCATCACCAATGAAGAAAGCATAGTAAAGTTCTTCGAGTTTTAATATACATTCATTTGCTGAATATAAAAAAATATGGAGGAAAGGCTTCTCCCTCTGTGGATCATTTTTGCATGTGTTCTGCCATGATGCTCCGGGACAGGGAAAGAGAGCAAATGCTTCATCCGCATTAAAGGGAATATGCATATGATGGATGGATTGCCCCTTTACCCCCCACTGATCTCCTTTCTTAGAGAAACGGGGCTTTATAAGCATTGCTCTGTCCCTCCATTGATATTAACGAGTTGTGGGGTTTGAAACATTCCGCTGTTTATTGGGGGTATGACGTATACCCTCCCCCCAACATTTCTAATGTCCAAAGTGGGACACGTTCCTTGGGGTGTGTGGTTAGAGCCCGGGCCAAGGGCAGGATGACCCACCTGTTTATGCATCCTATCGACTCTAGGCGGACGGTATTTTCTACCTACTGATGGCTGATAAGGCCACCCTGCTATAAGTGATTTAATGCATATCGCTGTCATCAATACCTATATTTTTGGTCTTGCATCCAAATTGTCAGCATAACTTTATTCTGATTGTGAAGATTATAGGGGACGCAGGTCTAGCTTCCCATGCGTTGTTTGCTAGTCACACTTGTGAAATATAAGCTTTTATACCCATCGTGTCACACTGTACCATTACCTGTGGACATGACTGCTTTTCTGACTTATTTTTCCGCATGATTCGGCTGAAGCCAGAGGATCGTGGCTGTTCAAATGTCTTAGTTACATCTTTTGGAGCATCTTATATCTAAAGCATTTATTCTCTGCCTGACTTCTAAATGTCCTGCATAATTCGGAGGGGTGATGGTACCACATCCTACAGAGTAAAGGAGGCATTTATGGCTGCGACCCACATTCCTTTTAATGTTTTTGGGCAAATATGTTTTTCACTTTATAAAAAACATCATGATCATAAATATTGTTTCTAACTTTATGCATAGTTATTCTATTTATTGGTGTCCATCCAGGATTCTCTTGGTGGACATAACATTAAAATTATTTTATAGAGCCAGCATATTCCATAGCACGGTTACAGTAAGAGGCAGTAAAATTAATTTAAAAATCGCACACATTAAGACATACTAATGTGAAAGGCAGCGGTGGGAGAGAAGTTCCGCAGAATGTTGATTATTTGTATAATTGTATAAAATAGCGTTGTGTCGGAAGAAGCCTTTAAAAATCATATCTCAAAATATTTAATATTAATTACTGGATACAAGAAGAACATTTACAATCCAGTTGTATTTGAGACATTTCAATCTGCACTTAAGAAATCACTGTAACTGTACAACAGCAAAGAAACTATAACCAAAATTAGGGGAGGGTTTTTCATTTTATTTTTGACTTTCCTGGAGACAACAAATGTGGAAAGTCTAGAGAATCGCTCTGACAAAATCTTCAATACATCCAGTCTGGAGTCACAAAAGAGAAGCCGAACAGGCTCTGGTCACTCGATGAAGAGGACGCGCCGGCCGGGCTCTGATTACTAAATAAAGAGGAGGTTTCATACAGGCTCTGTTTACTAGATGGAGAGTCAATGTCCTCTGTGATCTCCAAAACTGGTGGTATGGGTTGCATGTTCTTGAAGCGGCGATTGAGTCTTTCAGCCTTCTGGTATGGTGGTGCCATTCTCCGGCTCTCTATGTCTTCCCAATTGATGCTGTCAAAGAACGGATGCTCCCTGATGTATTCAGTCATCCAGAGGCGAAGCTGAGGATCTTTCTTTAACAGACAAGTCAGTATATCCACAGCTTCTTCGCTTAATGCCTTGGTGTATTTGGGCCTGCCATTGATAATAGAATGGACGGTTGCCTTCTTGCAGTAGCCGGTGAAGAAGGGAAAAGTTCCGTTAAGCATGCGGAAGAGAATAACCCCGAAGGACCACCAGTCGACAGCAACACCATATTGCTCCTTTAAGTATATTTCTGGGGCCATGTAGAGACGTGTTCCACAACGTCCTCTCACTGTACTTCCGAAAACACCTTCTACAGCAAGACCAAAATCACTGATCTTGACATGGCCCTCACGGTCAAGTAGGATATTCTGCGGCTTCAGATCTCTATGAATGATGCCCTGGGAATGGAGGAATTGGATGCCACAGACCAGCTCTGCAGAGTAGAATGCGGCTGTGTTCTGTGTCATGTAGCCAACACTATCCATATAACACTCCAAGGTTCCTCCAGCCATAAACTCCATGGCGAGGAACACACAGGTCTCTGTCTGGAAAGCTGCATACCCGTGGCATAGAAACGGGCTGTTCCTGGCTACCTCCAGAATCCTCCTCTCTCTCATGATGTGCAGAGACTTCATAGATCTCTTGCGTATCATTTTTACCGCTATTAAAGAATCCTTGGGAGGAACTGAGGCCAACATGACCTTTCCAAAGCTCCCTTGTCCCAATTGAAAATGAAACCTTAAGCAGGACACCGACATGGGGAGAAGGTTCCTGAATCGTTTTGTGGTCAGGCTGCAGTCCTCCTCACTTCTGCGCCTTTTCCTGGGAACCTTCATCCTCCTGCTCCTGTACTCCTCCAGGTGTGCATCTGCTGTTGGTTTCACCTGCTGCCCCAGATCATGGCTCTCGTTGTTTCTATGCCTCTTCCGCTCATGTTCATAGCTGCCTGTGCTGGTTCTTTTGCGCCTTCTTGTCTCCTTGTTCCTGATATACAGGCGTTTTTGCTCTCTCTGGTTAGCAGTACATCTCCTCCTTTTCCTCAGTCTCATTCTGTTTTCTGTACTGCTACCTTCTTTCTTTCGCTTCAGCAGAAAGGTTCTGTCTGTCAAGAGCTCGCTGTTTTCATCTCTTGTGCTATGTGTTGGAACGTTATCGGAAGTCTCTTTGAGCCTGTTGAAATATTTGCGTAGTTTTCTGGGGCAGCACTTTTTTAAAATCCACCTTAGTCCTGAGAAGAGACAACACTCTGCCATAATGATTGGTGAGTTTTTCTTCTCTGGTAGCTGTTGACGTAGTTGGTAACCACACTTCAAGTTCACTAAAGAAATAGCAGCCTGAAAGTGTCGAGCGCCCAACTGCACTGAAGATAGAATGCTGTGCAACCAACCTGCTTGCTGCCAGGATGATGTCATAATTCACGGGATCTATGAGGTCACAATAGGAGTGCTTGCAGGTGGTTTCCCAGATACAGGGCATGGGTAGCTTTTTCTCCCTGCTACTTTAATTTGTTACAAAGGCAGTTGTATTTATTTCAGGATTGTTATTTTATATGCTACGCGCTTTTTATAAATGTAGCTGTTTTTTGCATACTGTTTTTAGGTAGCTACATATTAAAACTATTCAATAGCAAACATATTCACTGCCTTTCGTTCAGTTTATTCTCATTGTGTTCCAAATCAGTTAAAGGTAACATACATTTGTTTTACAAACTGCCACTGAGCTACAGCAAAGCTTTCATAATGGAAACGACTGTAATGCAGTAGGCAGTGTTTTAGGATTGAAAGTAAGGGATATTTATACCAGCAGATATATTGGATATCTAGGTAAAAAGAAAGTGAGAAGAAGCCTTGCTGTGGCTTATTATTTAAAATGAACTTCCTATATAATCTAATTATTTAAAATGCATTGGCTAGAGACTCAAACATGCTGCTGACTTCTTATAAGCTGCTTTCTGGATAGACCTCGTTTGGTCAATGAGCTTCACAGCTACCTGATCAGAAAGCTTAGTTGATGAAGTTAACATAAAGTTATGAGGGCAGATACTAAATAAAGATGCTAAAACAAGGTTAACGGACCAAAAAAGTAAATTAAAGGGTGCAGTGGTGTAAAGTTTAGAAAGAATGTGATGGTGGCAAATGGTGACGCAAGAAGACATTGAGTAGGAGAACAGAAAGGGAATGTCATATAGGTACAACATATATTTCTCTTATCCAGTGCATGTTCTATGTGTCTTGCTGTCCCTCATGAGATGAAGTATCCATGATCACGTACGGTAAATATTGCTGTATATTTTATTTTTGCTGCATCCTGGGTGTTCAAACATTCGTTGTTCTCCTGCAGCCTACAATCCTGCCCATGCAACATGAGTGATCCCCAAACCACCACATTCTCACGGCAAGACTCTGAACCTCTTTCAATGAATGACTTTTGGCAAGAGGTAGAACATATAAAACAGACAAGATACTCTGATGTTGAAGAATGCAGTTCTTCTGAGCCCAACACTCCAGAAGGTAAGTGATAATAATGTACTTGATCACATTAGGGCACCGATGTCTAAACAAGTGCAAACAAAAGGATCAGATCCCAGACTGTTTAAAAGACATATTTAGAACAATATTCTGTAGCAATGATATGTTGTTGGGTAAGAAACTGAACAAAGCTTCTTAAGTTTGTGGTATTCTTATGTAATAAGATCTTCAGAAGAAAGAGAGTCAAATTTACTGATCTATTAAGGGTTATTTGCATGAAATAAGAGTGCGCCTTTCGTTTTTCTTTGTGGGACAGCACATTTCAGGTATTTACCGTACAGACCTTTCTAAAATATGAATATGTTAAAATAGTTGCATTCCTTTAAAAAAATAATGAATATACAGTATTAATGCAAAGATCTTTACCCAAAATTACCAACTGTTTTTTTGGTTTGTTTTTAAACCTTCATTGCAGGTTAATTCATAAAGAGATCATTCCCATTGGTTATAACCGCAGATGTAACCAAACTAGTTCTTTACTCTACAAGGTTTTATATGCAGGTCTGCAGAGTATCCATCATCCACTAGGAGGCCACAGTGCTGTTGTGATAAGCTTTCTTACTCTTAGATGAAGTTGTGGACCCCCACGGAAAAAAATCTCCTTGTTAAGCATTGGACTTAAAACAGCTAAATCTGTATTAGCATTAATATATAGTAACAAGGTGAATCATTTGTCTGTAATGCCTTGGTACAGCCTGACACCCCCCCAACTACATAATACACATAACTGATTTATCTGTATGCTTTCCAACTGTAGAGCTATGATTGTGAACAAGCCTCCTGGCCCCCTTGGTTTCATGGCTGTTCATCCATTTGGCCAGTTTATTGTAAAAACAATGACTTGTGTCTGTAATTACTTTAAAATGGAGTTGTTAGGATGTATTTAGACAAGATTGGTACAGAACATATTGGTAATACAGGTACAGGACGCTTTATCCCCTCCTTAAATTTGACTGCATTCTTCTTGCCCCAGAGGGTGAAGCAGAGGAAGACTGGCTGCAGGACACCGGCCTCTCTCCCCTTATTGGTGACCAAACCCCAGTAGAAGACAATGTTCTTCTGTTATCCACCTTGACCAGAACACAGACCGCTGCTGTACAGAGACGCCTGGATAGCTACAGCTGCTCCCTCCGGAAACGTTTCAAGCAACCGACCCGAGATGTCAGAGAGGTGTTTGATGTAACCCGCATCCAAGTGAGCGCTCAAAACTTCTTTGGGTTTTGGTGTCAATTCATAACCAGCTGGTAGAACCACACATGAAGCATATTTGTGGCCCGGGTCCATGTCTGTGATAAGTTGTGTAATGAAGGGCTCTGTAAATTATTATTATTGTGATGTACCATGTTGGGTAGTAAATGTACATGTGCATATCGCAAACCTAACATTACTAATGGCCTTTCCAATATCTTGTGTCATGAAAAAAAGCACATTTATGTGTATGCCCATTTTTGTTATTTACCTGTCTCTGCCCTGAGCCCTGTGTTTTGTGTTGTCTTCCATCACTTCAGCCTTCATCTCTTGCAGGACTGCCTTCCAGAAGAAAACGGGGTATCTGACAAGAGAGCACCCCCTCTTGTCAATGGGAATACCTTGAAACGTAAGCTTTTAAGTCACCCCTGCTTTAAGTTTCTGGTGCGCATTTACATTTTCTGTCGTTCTTTTAGCATCTTGCTCCGTAGAGCTCTTTAATGGAGGTGACTTGGGGGTAGAATAGTTGAAAAATTAAGTGTCTTAATAAGCATAGCCATTTCATTTGCCAAACCTCACATTGCTGGAGTCTCGGGCACTGGGCTACGACCTCTTAAATTGGCCCATGCAGGTTGGTTGGCAGTAGTTGAAGACCTAGGTGATGTTCAGAGATCTTCATGCTTTCTTGTTGGACCACCAGCTGCTGGGAAGTGGTGCTCTGGTTGCAGCTATGACCTGTGAGCACTGTTGTTCATTGATTGTTTAAATTCTTTCCTGATACATTGCTTTGTTTATTTTTTACCCTTCCTGCGTCCTCGCCACTGACAAAGACTCACTAAGATGAGTTGTTTCCATAGAAAGAAAGTTTCCCTATTAGACTATGCTCCAGACATTGAAATAATACAATACAATGAGGAATTGGTGCTTCTATGTGCACCCACAAACTAGACCAGTAGCCAAAGTCTTGATAAATACCCTCTTTATTGAAGAGATGTAGATAAAGTAAGACAATACGACATAGGTTACATACTTAGTGCATTTAAGTCCCAAAGTTTCCCTGGCAAGGTGCATTTGTTGTCTCTCCTTTCATCTTTGTTGGCAAGTGCATGTAGCACGGGGTGTTCCTTCACTTTGAAAAATAGCTATTTTATTTAGAGTTTATTCTCTTGACGCTGGCCCATATTCCTTGTCTCCACAGCTTCACCAAACCACCTCAAAGTTTCAGAGGCCTCCAACATACTTTACACTGATGTGGCCTACTCTGAACAGGCAGCTTTTGGACCAAAAGCAGAGAGCAAGACATCATTACAACCAGAGTCTCTTCCTGTGAGTACCGCCTGGTCCTTCTAACTACAACCCCCTCAGTCGCCTTGTAATTTATTTATGAATCCATTTTTGTTACATACCCAACGTGCTGCTTCCTTGGAGTTGCTGAGAAGAGCAGAGATTAGCATGGATTGTATGGCCTACAGGTTTTCCACCACTATTGGTCAGGGCCCTAAATAAACAAGTAAGAAGTCGAGACACTATACAGTGTATGCTCAAGAACTGAAGTGGTAAAGTCAGTAGTATCAGAAACCCTATTAGACACCACTTGTGTCCTTGCACTTGTGTGCCTAATATCCCTTATCTGGAACACAGCCCTGCCAGTTTAATGTTCTTATCACTAGAACTTGATTATGATTTAGTCAATTATAGCCAAACTATGAAGATGGAAAGTGGTAACCAGTGGTACTCATGTCTTTGGTCCTTTCATCTTTAGAATATTAACATCTATAAAGGTCGTCTGGGAGTAACCCGGGTGTTGGACTTGTCCCCTCTTGACGTGAAACCGGTCCCCTCTCTTGCTCTTATTGAGCTGACTGCTCTGTTTGACGTTTTGGATATAGAGCTGAAGAGGAATAAGGCTGTGAAACGGAAAGCCGCTGGTGGGTTCTACCCTTTGACTGCTTTCTCTGTGTCCTGTCTGCACCACACATCGTCTGTACCGCTTCTGTCTAAGGCAGCCATAGTCATTCTACGCATTAACATAAATTCCTTCTTATTTCCTAGAGGGCCGACTATTCGGGGTAATGCTGAACGCTCTTCTGGAGCAAGACCAGAAGGTGGTTCCCCACACGCGGATCCCTCTGATTCTCGAAGCGGTGAGTCCGGGGCTGGTACGCTTAAGGTGCTGTTCCACCTACTCTGCAACTCTGTCGCCGTACTACAAAATAAGGTACTAATAGGTAACCACTAATTGTAGTGGTAGAAATGTGGAACTGCACATTTAAATAAAGCGTGTCTATGCATGTATAAATATCTATATGTGTATGTATATATAAATAATATATATATGTGTATGTATGTATCAGAGTGTGCGTGTGTGGGTATATGACTAAGTGCTACCTAAGATGCGAAACGTGTTAAGCTATGGTGCTATATTTGTAATAAATCCAACCTGCATCTAATACCTGCATTCAAGACCCTTGCTTTGTTTGTTCTACTATTAAGACCCTCTTGTCTGCCACTAGTGGTGTCCTTGGCATCCTTGCACCAACCAGCCCTAAGCATGCTGAATTTCTTCTGCAGATTCTGACGTGCCTGGAGAAAAAGGGTCTTACAGTTCAGGGTATCCTACGGGTTCCTGGCGCACAGGCACGAATCAAGGTAACTGGGAGAGACTGGTACAGGCTGGGTGAAAGTATATGTTCCACTAACTGCTGTCATCACATTGTGTGCCACTTCCCCATTGTCTTGTTCCATGAACGCCTTTCCTTGTCTTCTCTACTTCACCTCCATTTGCTGTTCTCTTCTGTTTACATGCAGACTTAACAGTGGTTGTTGCTGTCATTTAAAGTATTTTAGAGCATTCTTTCTAGCTCTGTACTCCGTCTAGTTTGTCTCTGATATGCTTCATATCTCAACTAGCCCTGGATCAATCTATGACATACAATAATATATCCACATTACATTGGTTTCTTTTGCACAGACCTTGCAGCAGAGACTGGAGAGAGACTTTTATGGTGGACTCATCTGTTGGGATGACGTGAATCCACATGATGCATCTGGTCTTCTCAAACTCTTCCTGCGTGAGCTCCCCGCACCTTTACTAACTGCGGAATACCTTCCAGCCTTCAGTGCTGTGCAAAGTGAGTGCAAAGAGTGCTTATACTACACCTTACTCGCCCAGCAATGATAAACAAGACATTTGTCTTAGATTGGCAAATATAAAGGTACACGCCGAGTTACTTTTAGGGGATCCTGAAAAGGGTTATAATTATTAAACATCTAGGTCGTGCATTTGAATTCGGTGGCGAAGGGGTAACTTAAGTCTTTTCAATGCGAAGTGAGGAGCATCAGGATTAAGTAAATCACCAAATACTAATTCGGATCTAGTAAGTTAGTAATCGGATATAGTAAGCAAAACAAAATTTTTTTCTCTTGCCATACATGGGTAAATGTGTTAACTTTCCCCTTACCAAGAACAACACATAAAATGCAGGACGTATGATGTCTATATGGAAAAATAACCAGACCAACGTTTTGTGAAACTTCTATCGAATGCCAGTTTTTGGTTCTGGTAATAATTGTGAGAAACACACAATATTTGGAGAATCGTCCTTGCTGCTCTTTTAATGGGGTTGCAGATGGAGAAACAATAGAGATAGACTCTAGCACCACACCTGTCAGATTTCAATTTTTGTTGGGTTATTGCGGGTATACTTTTATTGAAATCTGTGTTTTGTGACTGTTATTTGCAGCATACACTGATTTAATTGATTGAAATTAATGCAGATTAAATATATAATAAACGACCTGCAGTGCCGCTGAATCCTATGGTAAGTGACTAGCAAGTTTCACTATTGTATCTTGTGTTTTACTCTTGATTGCCTGTGCTTGTAACCACAACTAGTGAAGGTTTCCAATTGAAAGGCTAAGTGTGGATCCAATTTCTGCTTTTAGATATTTCTGACATGAGACAAAAGCTCCAAGCGCTGAACCTCCTCGTTTTGGTGCTTCCAGAGCCGAACCGCCACACTCTTAAGGTAACGTCTTTTACCTGCCCCTTTCCACATTGTATTCTTAACCGGGACCAGCCGTTACCGCTTGCTAACGGGGCATCTACCTGTAGACAGAAGGGCTAGTCCTGCATAGAAACAAGTAATCTAAAACTTACTAAAAACAGCTGCTGCAGATTGCATAGAAAAAAGTATATTGCTTCTCATAACCCTGTAAACTTTTTAATCACGTTTGTTTAACTACTTTGTAAATAGATTTCCCATTGCGTCTGGAACACCGCATGCAGATCAGCAGTTGGCCTATATATTTTTATGGCTGTGATTACATTAGTTTATTTTGACCTAGCTCTACATCTGATCCAGGGCTGCTATGCTTACAAGGAGGCGCGTTTATGCTGGGACTGTAGCATGTCTGTATCCTTCTATGCAGTTTGTCTGTCTCTCTTTAGGCTCTTCTGGAGTTCCTGCACAAGGTGGCCTCTCATGAGAAGAGTAACCTCATGTCTATGTGGAATATCGCCACTATAATTGCCCCCAACCTTTTTCTGTATCGAGGGAGCAACCTCAAGAGTGTAGAAGGAGGGGGGAAACAGCAAGCCGAAGGTGTGGCTGGGGTAGTGATGGCCATGGTCCAGTACCAAGACCTGCTCTGGACAGTAAGTGCTGGAACGTCAAAACTCTATTAAGCTGTACCGGGGAAGGTTGGATATTTCATTTATATAAGTTTCTACAAAAGCGAGTAATTTGGGGATATAAAATGCTACTGAACTGTGCTTGGCAACTCCGTGAGCTGTCAGTTAAGTTCCTGAAAGTTAAAGAAATTCGCAATGACTTGATTTTGGACAGTGGTTTTCAGGTAATGTGCTAAGGGGATTCACAGAAAACCCCTACGTGTCTCGCTGCACAGATCATCCTGACAGCATCCAAATCCAGGGGTCCACATTCACAATCTGATTATTAATTTACGGGTGAAGTCACTGCCGTTAAGTTTATTAACTAGACTTTGTTTACTTGGGTAGTTCATTTTGGCCTTCGGCCTTAGCTTGTCAGTTGACTCACGGCAAGGCTGTCTTATGGTAACTTTATGTAATTATAACGTTTCTAAAGAAACCTGGGGAGATAAAAGATGGTTTGGATGTTAATATTCTGACGTGTACTCTTTCTTTCTTGCGCAGGTACCAACATTTCTGCTTTCTCAGGTCCGCAAACTAAATGAAAGCAGGAGCAAGAGGTCGGCTTTTGGTGATCAAAAAATACGGAATTTCCTGCGCAAAATCCACAAGGATAAAGAAAAACAAGAAAAGAACCAGACTGAGGTTGGCCCAAATGTCTTGAGATACACTGGTAACATTTTAAGAGGGTCTTGCCTAGTTGATTAGGTAGATGATGATTGCAGTTGATGGAGGCCATCATAGCAGGTGGTCTAGCCAGAGATTTCCATGATCTTCCCACCATAGATCAGACCTTTGTGCTCATGGTACACGTAGGAGGCTGCAGGAAACCAAAGGGAAACAGTGTTGGCCCAAATTGTAGTGATCTGGAAAGTGTTGTTTTAACAAAATCACCACGGCTAATAGTTAGCATTAGCAGCATTTTCTGTGTCTGCAGGAGCAATCCATTTTAATTATTCAATCTGACTTTACTCTTCCCTTTTACACCACCCAAGCCCTGTAAGCAAGTGAAGGTTCGGACACCCCTGTTCGTGAGAGACACCTTGGTCATTCAGCTAAATGAGGAGACAAGAGCATCAGATGTCCTGCAACAGTTCCAGAAGCAAATGACACAACGCAACTGGCAGATGAACAGCGTGGCCTCGATGAAATGGTAGATTAGCCCTTTCCTGCTACCCATTGGGGTCCAAATGAATGATTTTTGGTTTGCCTGCACAAGAATCTGACTTTTACTGCATGCCATTCAAGCATGTACTTAAAAAGCTAATACCCACTATTGCATCGCACATCTGATGTCATACCCTTGAGAAGCTCCATAGACCACTCAGCAACCACAGGGATTTATCTAGACTGTTCATTGACATGGCTGCCTCTTTTATTTAGGTATTTGCAGTAAAACATATTTTATTGTGAATCTCTGTCTGGATACCGTTTCCCTTTAATTCACTTTATTAACAAGTTCTCGAAATTAACACTTTCCACGTTCATCTCCTCCACTAAACCAGGGCTGCACAACTCCAGTCCTCCAGGGAGCAGATAAGCCAGAAATTCTGGGTATCCTAAACACAAGTAGTGAGGGATCCAAAAACTCTGCCTTGGACTGGAGTTCTGTACCTAGTCAAAAGATGGATTTTTATTGGTCAGGTTCATCATTTATGATTATATACGTTATAGATCACTTTTTACTGCATTTATAAAAAAATCTTAAAACCTATATATGTAACTTAAGTACAGTAGCAAAAATATGAGCAAGGCGATTAGAGTTTCACAATGGAATTGGGTGCTATTTGGTTTAAAAAAACAAAAACAACTTGATAAGATCACCCTGATTCTTGATTGTGTTCCAAATCATCAGAAAAGAGAGATCAGTAGTGAAGGTCATGAGCCGAATTTTACGAGAGGCAGACAACGATCCGGGAATCACTGATGAAGTGTGGAAATAAAACACAAAAGCACAATGCTTTCTAACCTCACCCAGTCCAAAGCCAGAGTCCATGCTTATGTGTGTAGGCAAAACCCGCCACAAGTCACCCTACCTGATGATTGTTTTCTGTCTTTTGGCGATGACTGTTTTTTAACTGGATTTCTATCTTTTCTAGCAATGGTCCCGTTGAGTTTCCGAAACTGGACCTGTATGAAGTTGGAGGAAATATCTGTAAGTATTGACCAAGAGCCCGTAATACGTATTGCCTGTAATACGATTAGTTCTCTTGGTGGTACTGATCGGCTTTTTTTGTGTTATGAATAGGTGAACGCTGCCTGGATCCAGATACCTACTTACTTGACTTACAAACTGTGAATCCTAATGGAGAATGGGTAATAAAGGCCAGGCACCCGTCGCCTCCTGTTTTATAGGGATTTCTCAGCTGTGCGATCAGCATGTCAGACATAGAACATTGAGGCATGATCTGTATTTACCCGGATGTTCTGGGCTTTCCACCATTAAACCAGCCAAAGTGTCAGAATCGTGCTACCGAGAGCTGAAGAGTTCCTATAGAATAAGGGCATGTCGTAGGATGTTGGGGATGACTGCTTCATAAAGTCTTAACCACGTTTCTAAAACGACCCACACCATTGGTGCCAAGTAGGGTTGCCATATCTGCAGTACATGTCCATTTCACATATTCCTGGACGTTACAATTGCTGGTCAGCAACATGTGAAATGCATGCGTGTAACGGAAATAATGGCCAATATGTCAACTCCAGTCGACTCGGAGCGGATATTCGAGTGTTCTTGGTATGTGCATTCTGCGTACGCTTCACTTTGGGACCGGGACAGATTCCCTTATAGCTTCCTCCCTCTACAGTGTTAAAACGGTCAGAATCTTCAGGGGGAAAAGAGGTACGTTCTTACTTTAGATGTGGAAAAAAAAGCTCTAAGCTGGAGCTGGAGACATTGTATACTCTTCTGCTCCAGCAGAGGTCACTTGTGTCCCTTCTTCCATGTGCCGCAGCTTTGAGAGACTCCGACCTTCGCAGAAAGTGAATCCGTACAAAAATATGTAATTTACCAGTTTTCTACAGACTGACACCAAGATTTCTATTATAAAAAAAAAAACAAAAAAACACACACAATAGAAAAACCAACAAAAATATTTTTTGTAAAGTTTCATGTTTATTTTTTTCCAATAAAACAGAAAACATATTTGTTGTAAATAGAATGAGACTGCGTTTTATTTTAATGAAATATTGCCATTGAATATTTCTTAAGTATTTATGTTAATCTGTAAAATCCTAAAACGAACATAAAATCCAAGCAGAGAAGGACCAACGATGGCTGATTATACAAGGCAGCTGCGTGCGACTCGCTTAAATGGCTGTAATTACCAAATCTATTAGACCCTCAGCCACCGGGTAACAAAAGCACCTAATGGGGTTTATTATGTGGGGTAAATGAAGGGGGGGCCCGCCAGGTGCTTTTTAACCCCTTCATCTCTGTTAAATGCTTTTCTGGGACTATATTTTTCTGTCAAGCTGTCATTAGGATGTCCTGAGCTGCGGGATACATGTCCAGGGGGCAGTTGTGGACATAAGCTGTGTGCGCGCTATATACCGCTGTGTGTGTCTGTGTGTGTGTGTATATATATATATA
>VKOC01015569.1:0-17062 GCA_009364415.1 Spea multiplicata | reverse complement strand
CCTTATACCCTTCTATATGCCGCTTTGCCCCATGATATGCCTTTAACCCCCTATATGCCTTATACCCCTATATGCCTCTCTGAGGAGTCTTGACACCAGGTGCGACATTCAGGTGGCAGGGTCATCATTTGGTGTAAACAACAAGAAAGCCTAGATCCATCCTGCCTTGTATCAACGATTTAGGCTGGGGGTGGTGTAATTGTGTGGGGGACATTTTCTTGGCACACTTGGCATTGTTTAAATGTGACAGCCTACCCCAATATTGCTGTTGACCATGTCATCCCTTTATGACCACAGTGTACCCATCTTCTGATGGCTACTTCCAGCAGGATAATGCAAGTAGCAAAGCTATCTTCATAAAAATAGGGCTGCCCCATATCTCTGGAATCTACTTTCACCGAACCTTAAGTATTCACCCTCCCACCATTCAAGAAACATCTCAAAACCCACTTCCCTGTCACTGATACAACCCCACACTACCACTCACTCTTTGTCTATGCCTTATGCTTGTCCTCATCCCATTCCATCAAGATTGTAAGCTTGCGAGCAGGACCCTCTCCCCTTAATGCATCAGTTTGTCTGGCAATTCTCGTCTTGTCATACCCCTTGAATATATGTATTTTATTAAGTGCTGCATAAATTGTTGGAAATAAAAGATAATAATAATAATCCTCTCAAACTGGTTTCTTAAACATGGCCATGAGTTTACTGAACTCCAATGGCCTCCACAGTCACCAGATCTCAATCTAATAGAGCACCTTTGGGATGTGGTGGAACAGGAGGTTTGCATCATGCCTTCATGTGCATATGGACCAAAACCTCTGAGAAATGTTTCCAGCACCTTGTGCAAAGTATGACATGAAGAATGAAGGCAGTTCTTACTGCAAAAGGTGGTCCAACCGAGTACTAGCAAAGAGTGTAGCTAATAAAGCGGCCAGCGAGTGTATATACAGATCAGCCATAACATTACGACCGCCTGCCTAATATTGTGTAGGTCCTGACGGGTCGAGGCGTGGACTCCACTACACTGAAGGTCTGCTGTTGTATCTGGCACCAAGACGTTAGCAACAGATCCTATAGGTCAGTTAGATGGGGCCTCAATGGATGCATCCTGGTGCTATGTTTTCTCCAGGTAAATGATGCATCCGGCCATCCACCTGATGTAAAAGAAAAGGTGATTCATCAGACCAGGCCACCCTCTTCCATTTCTTCCAGTTCTTATGCTGATGTGTCCACTGTAGGTGCTTTTGGCTGCAGACCAGTCAGGGTGCCCATGCTGACCCCCTCAGCATGGGCACCCTGACTGTTCTGCAGCTACACAGCCCCATATTCAACAAACTTTAGTGCTCTGTGTGTTCTGACACTTTTCTATTAGAACCAGCAATAACTTTTTCAGCAATTTGAGCTACAGTAGGGATTTGACCACACGGAGCAGCCTTCGCCCCACACGTGCATCAACGAGCTTTGGCTGCCCATGACCCTGTAGTCTGTTCACTGTTTTTGCTTCATTGGACCACTTTTGATAGGTGCTGACCACTGCAGACTGGGAACACCCCACAAGAGCTGCAGTGGAGATGCCCTGACTCAATTGTCAAGCCATCACAATTAAGCCCTTGTCAAAGTTGCTCATATCCTTACACTTTTTCCTGCTTCCAACACATCACTGTGATGATGAAAGGTTCACTTGCTGTCTAATACATCCCACCCACTTACAAGCGCCATGATAACAAGATTATCAGTGTTATTCACTTCACCGGTCATAATGTTATGGCTGATTGGTGTATATGGACAGAGGTCTTTGCTGTGATATGACTTTTACATGTATAGTATTATCCTTACTAAATGATGAACATCAAAAAGTTAAAAGCAAAACCCACTGTTTTGTAGTTTTACATATTTCTTCCACAAGTTAGGTGTCACTGAAGGGAAAATCTTGCTTTATGATCAACAGCATCCATTGAGAAAATACAGAGATTTTGGTAATTTTATTAGACAGCAAAATCCTATCTTAAATATTACATTATATTGTTTGCAGTTTTTGAACTTTGTCTTGGGACAGAGAGGGTTTTTTAAAGTTATATCTCTAGCGAAAGTACCTTGTTTGGTACCTATTTTAACATTTATTAGTATTTAATATTATCACACACATGGTACAGGAAGAGGGGCAATCTTCAAATTGAAAAAGGCCATGAAAAGGCTTAGGGTATTACACATGCAGCATTAAAGAGAAGTGAAATAGCATTTAATGTCTAGGAGTTCCTTGCAAATGATTGCGACGTATTAGAAGCCTTTATGTTGTATATTGTTGTGTATTTTATATAATTGTTACTTGCTACCTCTTAAGTTTTATCGCCATTCTAACACTAATTGCAGCTCACATGCAAAATCCAACGTTGTTATTTACCAAAGAACAATATTTTTTTCTAAATTGTGCCTTCATGGTGACCCTGGTGCTGTTGGTTCTAACGATGTGCTGTAGACTGATGAAGGGTTGATGGTGGTTAATGATATGAAGTTCTAGTAGATGAATAATAGAGATCAGGTATTGGTCTATTTTAGTTGAGTGTTTGGGTGGGTTCTGTTGTAAAATGGGAGGTATTTTTATTTTTTTTATTAATGACGTAGAAGAAAACTCTCCTACATTGTGACTGTGAATGTCCTCTTGTTTTGTTCTAAATCATTTTTAACAGTTGCATCGCTATATAAAAAGGATAACAATTACATCTCAGTTGGGCCGCACATTTTACGATGAACATGGAGAATTTCCATACCATTACACAATTACAAACTGGGTGTTTTTATCAAATAAGTCTACATTTAAAAACAATGTGGGTAACTTCACTGAGTGGGCTCCAGATGGTCAGCAGCTAATCATTGACTCGCATTTAGCAATATGGAGGAACAAAGACAACCAGGTAAGGGGGGGGATTATTGGTTTTGTTTTCCTACATTAAAATTAAGCTACATTTCTATAAACTTTACAGGCATAGAGTATATTAAAAATAAGTCAACAGAAATAATATAAACTCACCAGCACATACATCCTAAAGATGGTAAAACAAAACCACTTTGACTGTGTAATGGTTCTAACTTGTGAAAAACCCTGTAGCATGAGGGCCATAAACGTCACACTTAAGACTGACCATCCTAAACACCCACTAACCAGACCTCCCAGCCAGACCTCGCTAAGCCAGGCTCTGGAAAACCTCCCCCAGACAACACACAAATGTCCAGGCAAGTATTTCCTCCCTTACCTCAGGGATACCTCAGGTCTTTTTTAGGGGATCTCCTTGCCCTGGGAGCATAGAGGAAATTCTTCTTTCCACAACAGTCTCTGATCGCCAGGCTCCAGGTTTTAATGCCCAGCACCTATGCCTGATGCAGACCACATAGGAATCATAGACTGGATCCTGCAAAGCCCTAGTCTCTTGGAAAAGCCAGCATTGATCCAAGCTGTTAGTCCTAAAAAAACATGTACCTGTGCCCCAACCATTTGCTCATTCTTTATTAATTTATAAGAGTGGCTCAAACAAGAACTATTTTTTTTCTGTTTGTAGATTCCAAGGTCTCAGTGTTCAGAGAACTGTTTGCCTGGATATCGAAAAGTTCTGAGACCTGGAACACAAATCTGCTGCTACGACTGTGCCCGGTGCTCAGAGGGAGAGATATCCAGCAGATCTGGTATAATAGATTATATAGAATCATACACATAATTTACTCATAGTAGGTGTGTAGGAATGAAAGCCTGCTCCTGGTAAGGTAGAACGTGGAGTTGGGGGGTATTGAGAGCCACACGGAGAGGCAGGTGTAGCTATAAGTGATCAAAATAATAGACAAACAAGAGTGGGTTGACTATAGCTGGGCATAACCTCCCCCACCCGGGGGGAGCAGAAAAACTACCTGGCAGCCGACAACCAACTGTGATACCAATCATCTTACAGATATTATGAGAAATACCTTTTTACACAAGCTCCAACCTCCATGCTTCTGCACACAGCTGGTTCACTTTCACAAATAACCCCCATTAAAAACATAAAAAGTTGTAACGGTTTAACCGCTTAATGCATTGTTTTCAATGGGTTTAGGAACTGTACATTTACTCAAGAAATCTACTTATAGTGGGGTTTTGTTTTTGTTCCTTGTTTGGTCTTTGAGCTCCTCCGTTATATTTACTTCCATGTGAGATGAGTGGAGCAGATTCTTGGCAAAAGTGGTAGAGGTTAGTGCAGCAAGTGACTTGAAACACGCATGGGATAGGCATATGATTCCTGAAACTAAAACAAGGCGAAGGAAAATTGGGGCGATTAGATTTTGGGCTATTTTTATTTGTTATTTTCAGTTCAAATCTAAGAAATGTAAACAAAAATAAGTTTTTTAACATTAGTTAATATGGATACACTTAGTGGGAGGGAACTATATACTATATTATATTTTATGTTTAATTTACATATTGAGGCATAATGTTACTTTGTGTTATTTTTCAGACAGTGAGAACTGCATTGTTTGCCCAAGTGATAAATGGTCTAATGAGAAAAGGGATCGGTGTATTCCAAAATCGGTGGAGTTTCTATCATATTTGGATGCAGTTGCTGCTGTTTTATCCTTTGCATCAATTCTGTTTTGTCTTGTAACTGTTGTAATATTACTGATCTTCATTGTCTTCAGAGATACCCCAATTGTGAAGGCCAATAACAAGAACCTCAGCTTCCTCCTCTTGGCCTCCATCATGCTGAGCTTTCTCTGTGTGTTTCTGTTCCTCGGTCGTCCTGAGGATGTAACCTGCATGCTGCGCCAAACAGCTTTTGGAGTCCTCTTCTCATTAGCCGTGTCTTGTATTTTAAGCAAAACAATCATGATCTATATTGTTTTCAGAGCCGCGAAACCCGGCAGCTCCTGGGCAAATTGGGTCAATGTGAAAGTCTCCAATTCTATAGTACTGCTCTGCTCATCCATTCAAGTTATCATTAATATTTCCTGGTTGGCCATTTCCCCCCCATTCCAGGAGCTGGACATGCACTCTTATCAGGGAAAGATCATCGTTCAGTGTAATGAGGGCTCGGTTATCGCCTTCTACTGTGTCCTGGGTTATATGGGGCTTCTGGCAGCTCTTAGTTTTATTATAGCTTTTTTAGCCAGGACATTACCGGACAGTTTTAATGAGGCCAAGTACATCACCTTCAGCATGCTGGTGTTCTGCAGCGTTTGGATTGCGATGATCCCGGCCTATCTGAGCACCAAAGGGAAGAACATGGTGACCGTAGAGATTTTTGCCATAGTGGCTTCAAGTGCAGGACTTGTAGGATGTATATTTATTCCAAAATGCTATGTAATTGTTTTTAGACAGGAATTGAATACAAAAACATATTTACTTGGGAGCAGAATTAAAGGTTTAACCAAATAGTTATAAGAACCATATTCTGAATTTTATGTATTATTATCTTATAACTGTCAATGGTCAATTTTAGAAACTTGAATTAGTTTTCTGGACATCAAAAGACATTTTTGCACACAATACCCAATGTACTTTTAAGAAGCATATATCTTATTTATAACAGGCAACTATTTTAACCCTTCTATCCTTTATCAGTTGCAAGAAAGGTGACGCGTCCACGTGTTGCAAATCACAGCGATAAACTCAACAGCACACAAAGCAAGACACACACAACAGGAACCAAATAAACCTCTGTAGACATAGTGTAGATATAATGTTTATGCCCATTGTATCAGTATAAATGAGTTAATGACTGCATTCAGAACAATTAAAAGATTCCCTTATTGGAATTCAGATGATGCAGACTTCATGTATCCATCCCTCAGTCAGACATTAAGTAAACTGAACACAAATCCCTAAATTATTTTGTGTTTCCTTCTGCACTTGATCATTTGCATACCGATTGTGACGGAACCCTCCATCACTGGGGCCGCTGGAGACGCCTGACTGGCTTTGTAAAGACTTCTGTGTCACCCCCAGAAGTATATCACCTCATCACTTGCTGAGGGGATTATCTCTGGCAGACAGCCAGGATCTGCAGCCAGGGAGTGACTGCCATTGTTTTGGTTTAATGTCAGACCCCCCCACCCCCATGGTGCACTACTATGTTGTATCCCCAGCCAAACCTTGATTTCGGCCAATAATAGATAGTGGAGGTTGGGACCCTATTGTACTGTTAATCCCGTTACTGCCCCTGTTGTCTCTGGGAGGCAGATTAAGGGGCGGTTTGTATCCCAATATCTTGATTTATGTTAATATGCAGTCTTCATTTTGCTTATACCCTACACTGATTCTTGGCTAGTGACTGGGAACCCGGGGGAAATTGGGTTGTCACAGGCTAAGGAATCACAATTCAGCGGAGGTAGTTGGTCGGACCACACAGCTCCGTGACACCAATAGTTGAAAATATTTTAAAGGACAATAATATCTAATAAAAAATATATTCCAGATCATGTTTTTACAATTTGTCAAATCAAAGCTTGGTTGGGCAGTGAATCCCATCTGATACTACACTTTATTAAGACATCCTTTTATTTCATGGAATAAATACTGTGACATTAAAGGGATTGTAACCCTTCCAAACATAGTCGCCTGATAAACTCATCTATACTAATGTGAAGTTATTTGCTAGTATGACCAGAGCTTAAGCCAATTTGGGATGACATTCGTGCCTACTCACATTGATGACCTAGAACTCCATTCACATTAATGCTGAGTCAACCGCCAGATTCTTATGGTAACTTCACTGATAAAGCACTAGGATAGGCAAAATTACTTACAACATGCCCCCAACTGTCCCGATTTACACGGGACAGTGCCGATTGTGGGTCTCTGTCCTGTCTATCCCTTCTTATGTCCCGCTTTGCAGGAGTAGAGGAAGGGTGAGTCAAGATCAGTACTCACCTCAGGTGCAGCTGCGGGGGGCACACAGCCGCCCGATCAGCGGATGCAGCCTGCAGACTAGCTGGGAGATCGCAATCTCCCTCTAGTCGATTCAACATTAGGGACACTTCAGACCTCGCTTTACTGCTCCCTAATCACTAATAATGCCGAGCGCGGGGATATGACGTCATCCCTAGGCTCGGCAGCAGTAGTCGGCACGTAGTGATGAGGGAGCAGACCTCGCACTCTCACCGCAGGATACAGGATGGAGGCAGAAGGATGAAGGAAGACGGATGGAGGAAAAGGTAAGAGATGGGGAGAAAGGGGTGTAATGGCAGTTTATGTGTATGTATGTGTTTGTGTATGTGTTTGTGTGTGTATGGGCCAGTGTATGTAAGAGCAGTGTAGGTATTTGTTAGCTGGTGTGTAAAGCCAGTGTATGTGTATATATGTGTGTGTAAGGGCAGTGTACATGTATGTATATGTGTGTGTGTAAGGGCAGTGTACGAGTATGTGTGTGTAAAGGAAGTGTATGTGACGATGCAAGCGCAACAATATAAAGTGCAATTGCTTGTATCAGTGAGTTCCGCGAGATTTAAAAAAATAAAAAAAAAATTGTGTCCCTCTTTCACATTTTGAAATGTTGGGAGGTGCTTACTGTACGTCGTAACTCTGCCACTCTTGGGTCTATTCATAGAAACATAGAATCTGACAGCAGATAAGACCTATTTGGCCTGTTTTTTCCTGATGCATCATTTAGGTCTTGATCAGTTCTTGATTATGTCTTAGTTTAACAATAGCTTTGTGTCCCTTGTATGCATGCTCCGTTTACTGCAGGCATGTCCAAAGTCTGGCCCGAGGGCCAATTGCGGCCCGCGTTCCGGATTGATAAGGTCCGCCAGATAAGTTGCCCAAATATAGATTTTTTTTTATATTAAAGGTGGAGTGATTTAACACCTGTTTAGATTTGTCATCCAAGTCTCAAAATGAAAAGTATGCCGTTTTCAATAAACTTTGCATAAAATAGTTAATTTGCTTTTAATTCTAATGGTTCAAAGAATGTCAGGCAAAATGGTCGGCCCTCGCACATGCTCACTTCATCAAATCTGGCACTCTTTGAAAAAAGTTTGGACATGCCTGGTTTACTGTATTGGCCTCTACCACTGGTAGTAAAGTACATTAGAAGAATAATGCACTTGGCATATACATTTTAACTGTTTCCCAACTACCTACCAGTAGTGAAGTACCCCACCTGCAATGAAAAACCCTCCACTGCAGGGGACCTGAATCCTCCTCTCTGGCAGCCGGTGAACGGCTGTGCAATGCGCACAGACAACCTCCGCTACTGCACTCCACTTCCGCCGGGGCTTCTATGATGGAGCCTGACACTAATTCATTGTGTCAGGCTCCAACCAGGCAGTGGAGCTGCTTCCTTTTAGTTCCCCCTGTCTCGCTAGAGTTCCTCCAGTCTTGCTTTGCTTCTGATTCCTTGATTCCAGTTCTGCTCTTCGCTTCAGCTCTGCTTCCTGACACCGGAACCAGAATAACGGAAAAACAAAGTCCAGACAGAAACGGCCGATGAGCCGAAAGAGCTGCATCTCCGCTACTGCGCAATAACTCCTAAACACCATCTCTGGGTCATTACATTCGTCTTTATGAACCCAGCTCCTGACACATTGTGTTTGGAAGAAATAAAAGGTTGTGTGACTTGCATCTGTGAAAATTACCGGTGGGTAGGTTGTGTCATGAATGTAATGTCACAGAAGGTTTTAATCACTTTCCTACCTCCCAATGGCCCATCCCTATCCTATGTGTACCCTCACCAGCCAGACATATTGAACAAGTTCTCACTAAGGTTCATCCATGCATTACTACTGGGCAAAAATTACACATTAACTTCTGCAGACTAGTAAAGAAAAGCTACAGAGGAAGACACTAACTTGTTATGGTTGTAAGTTTTCCTCAAAGTTATATGACATCACATATTTTATTATACGATAATTTACATTAACAAGTACCAAGTGTGAAATTTATTACTCCTGTTCCCAAAGCCCAAACTAATACCAAAGGAAGAATGCATTTAACTGTATAAAATATTTTTTACCCAGAATATTAAAAACACACTTTTTTTTGAGATTCAAGGTCAAGGGTCACATCATTTGATACTTAGCTTCTACCTCAATTAGAAGAAAAGCTTGCCGGGGAAAGTGTATTTTTTTTCACATTGGCAACCCTACTGTATAATCATACCTGCCCGGATTGCCAGGAAGTTTGCCGGGTGAAGCTCCGCTAAGAAAAATATGGCCATATAGTGTTACAGAATCGCCAATATACAGAAAACACAGTCCAAGGGCAGCCGAGTGAGCTGCACGGAAACAAAGTTATGGATCCTTCCTCTGACTGCTAGAGTTAGGTAAATACGGATCTGCCCATGAATCCTATCCTACTCTGATGTGGAAGAAAGGAATGGTCCCCAAGAAACAAACAATGGCAGTCTAACGAGATGAAGCTACTGAGATAAGACACAGTCCTCAGAAAAACAAACAAGGGATGAAGCTTCACCTACCCAGGTTAGGGCAGAAAAAAACACTGAAGATAAATGGGAGGTTCTGGGACGCTTGTAATTTCTTGTCCTACCTGGATAGGCGAAGCTCTCACCTATATATCCTACTGAGAATGACTTGAAACCCTGCTTTGTAACTTCTTGCAGTAGGTATGGTTACTTTTTTCCTTTCTGTAACCATTTTGTACACACATTCTTTCCTACATTGACCGTTTTGTTACCCTATAGATATACAGGTACAGACTCAAAAGCTGAAGCAAGATTAGGAAATACCTGTAAGACTTGAGTTTTCATTACTCTCAAACCCCTCAATTCAGATATTTAAGGATGGATGTAGCCCACTAGAATATGAAAAAATATCTATGTGGGGTGTAATAATGGAATGTTCCCGAACATTAATCCGGTCATTGTTTAGCTGAGGCACCTACTGTGATGAAATTCTAAAAATAACAATAAAAAAATTTAAAAAAATAGTATAGGTTTTGTTTTTTAATATACTAGCACTCAAAATCAACCTACACCCTAAACGGTAGTGAATTAGGGATGACGACAGCTCATTCTGTCATACAGGGCCCCAAGGTAGACAGAGATGGCTCCAACCTGGCTGCCAAACAAAGATGGCGCAGGAACTCTATTGTGTTAACAAATCCCATTAACAGGATTACTGCCAGGAGGATATTCAGTAGCCAAAAGGGATTAAAGGTTGGGTTTTCTACATATACCTGTTTATTAATGTTAATTCAATTATGTGGATATATAAGGCTATGTTTTACAACAATAAAATGTTCCATTTGTTCTTCACAATCATGGTGGTCGTGACTACTTTTGTGATCTAATACAAAGTTCCATCTATTAGCCTTTTGAGGCTGGAGACTATCCTGAGGGACAAACGAAGGATTCATAGGGTACCTGTAACCCTAACTAAGCAACCCATTACAACGACAAATGAGAAAGATTTGGGAATTGTTATAGACAACAAACTAGGCAACAATGTGTGATGTCAGTCAGCAGCTGCTAAGGCCAGTAAGGTATTAAAAAAGGGGCATCAATTTGCGGGATAAAAATATAATTTTGCCCCTTTATAAATCAATGGTAAGGCCACTCCTTGAATATGATGTGTAATTTTTGGCACCTGTTCTAAAGAAGGATATCATAGCATTAGAAAGGGTGCAGAGGCGGGCTACAAAATTAATAAAAGGAATGGAGCGCTATAGTTATGAAGAAAGGTTAACTAATTTAAATCTGTGTCTCAGAGGGGATATGATAGCATTATGATAATATATAATATATATGATAATATATTCGGGGCCAATACAAACCATTGTGTGGAAATCTGTTCATAAACAGGACTATGCTTAAGACGCTGGGTCACGGTTTAGACTGGAAGAAAGGAGATTTAGTCTAAAGCAGAGGAAAGGGTTTTTTACAGTAAGGACAGTAAGGATGTGGAATTCTCTGCCTGCAGAGGTAGTTGTATCGGAGTCTGTACAGACGTTTAAACAGCAACTGGATGAATACTTGGAAAAACATAATATTCGGGGATAAAATCTTTAATTATGGGGAAACCGCGTATTGATCCAAGGAGAAATCTGACTGCCATTTTGGAGTCAAGGAGGAATTTTTTCCCTGATTAGTGCAAAATTGAAAGGAGCCAAACTGGGTTCTTTGGGATCAATAGCAAAAAAAATTCAGATATAGGAAAGGCTGAACTTGATGGACGCATGTCTTTTTTCAGCCTAACTATATGTATGTAACTATATATAACTATGACCCAACAACAAAAAAACTTTTTTTTCCGAAGGGGTACCACTTCCTGTCAATTTCTGGGAACTTCCTAGTTCCGGCTACCTGGTGCCTCTCTTGAGGCATGGGGGCAGGAGGTCCCGCTGACATCGCAGGATGACACCAATGTTGGAGGTGAAGTAGGTGGGGAGCACCGCACCGCCGGCGGCAGAACCCAGAGAAATCGCATCCTCTGGATACTTTTTTTTCAGAGCATTTGCTCTGATAATCAAACAAATACAGTATTTATTTATACGTTCAAACGGGTCACATCCCCACTTCACATATTACCCTATAAATGCATTCAGGAATATTATAGCATTTATATATTATCAGCTATAATATGAGGCCCTCATAGCCTCACAAGCTATCGGCCAATAAAGGTATCACCTATACTAAATTTACTTTACATACAGATATAGATTTATATACATTATAGTGCTTCCCACAGTAATATACAGGTATAGAGTTATATACATCAGAGTTTTATATACCTGAGATAGTAATATTCAGATATTGATTTATATACTAATATAGAATTATATCACTGTTATATAGAGTTATATACATAAGAGATTCATATACTTACATATAGAGTTAAATACTGCTAAAGCTTACTGATATACATATATATATCTATACATTATATATTTATATTCCTAATATTTAGAGTTATATACATTAGAGAATTATATACTGATATCTAGATTAGAGAATTATATACTGATACATAGAGTTATATACATTAGAGAATTATATACTGATACATAGAGTTATAAACTAATAAGGTACTCACAGCACTTCAATTGCTGATGCCCTGAATACAGGTAACTTAGGGAGCGTTTTAAACATTTGGGGAGCTAAACAGCATTTATTTTTCCTGAAGTAAAATCTCAGACCCCTCACAGCTGTGTATTATGTATGCAGCTCCCGCCATTTTCTCACTCACTTTTACTGCTGCGTCTGCTGATGGGCCCCTCAGCCACTGCCAGGACTCAAAATGGAGGAGCTACAAGCAGGTCCTGTGATCAGCTGCACCAATCAGGTGACAGTGAGGCATTGGCTGGGTGTTTATGGATGGATGTGGGAGGCTGGAGGGCAGAGAATGAGAGGGAAGCAGGAAGGAAGAAGCTCCATGGTCACAGAGCTCAGGACTAGGCCCAAAGTGACTCCTGATTAGATTTCTGTGCTCTCCCTGTGAGAGACTGTGTTGAGGAAGCTGGAGTGTCTTCCTTAGCACAGAGGAGCTGGTGAGGCCGCTGCAGCTTCACTGTCCCTTAAACCCCAGAGTACCCTGTGTCTGCAGAGTGAGTGCTGTGTCCTGCGCATGCTGAGCTCTGCTGGAGGGAAGTCTTTTTCATGTCTGCTGAGAATGAAGCTGCCGGTGAGTCTGACAGAGAGGGTCCAGTAGGTGGCCATTACTCATACACCACTTGTGCTGCAGGCAGGGGCCTGTGAGGTACCTGTGTGCTGCTTAACTGACATTTAAAGGGACAGCGCTATCTAAACCTGCCTTAATGGGCCCATTGTGTGTAACAGAGAGTCTTTTCCTCAGTGTTGTCACATAAAAAATATAATAAAATATTTACAAAAATGTGAGGGATGTACTCACTTTTGTGACATACTGTGTGTGTATATATATATATATATTATATTATATACTCACACACATTATTAAAGACTTTTAAGAAGCCTTTCCACAAGATTTTTTTGATATTTATATTTATTTAAATTTTCAAACAGTTTGACACAAATGTAAAGTACATCGGTAGGGCATTACAATGTCAATTCTTTCTTGCCAACAAAAAAGTATATAATCTTAAATGGATTTAAACGCTTAATCAAAACAAAACAAAATATCCAGTCCTTATTCGTTACTGTATTTAGTACTACAATAAATTGTATATTTGTTTAAGGACAAATTATGAGCAAACAAACACTATAATTCTGGCCCCACCGAATGAAAGAAAAACAGCAAAAAAGTAAATTACAGGATATTTAGTATAAGCTGTAAATATAAGAGCCAAAGGTCAGTCACAAATACCATATCATTCACACATCAGTCATACTTGGGAGGAGATGAGAGACATATAGGGGCTAGCTGTTGGTCATAGATTAAGTCGTAATAAATTGTCCGCCCAGGGGTAAAAAAAAAGGTAGGTAAATAAGTAATTTATGTATATATAAAAAAAGAAGTAAAAAGATTAATCCTCAAGTAGAATCAGTCAGTTGTTAACTGTGTGTAGGACGTTCCGGCCGAAATCGCAAACAAAGACCAACTTAGTAATGGTATTCGCTGGGCGTTCGCATGGATTCCACAGTCAATCAGCATATAGGCAAAAAGTGCAAATACTGCACTCCCAAACTTCCACAATTGCCGCCGGCTTACCGGCCAGTGTCTGAACAGTGTCCAATATAGTAGTAGTGTGTTTAAACACAAGCTAAACGCGTTTCGGGGTATAGTAGCTATTAGAGCAGTCCCCTTCCTCAGTAGCTGTAAGTTTAGAGGTATCTGACCTCTCTTTTATACTGACCATAAAAGTCACATGACAACAATAGAATAAAGGTGGAAATGCTTAAAAGACAAAAAAAAAAAACATGCAAAGAGTACTCGAGATTCCATATTTAATTGCTATTTGGTCATTCGTTTATCTACATGAAACTAAAGAGTAAAATAAATAAATAAATAATAAAAATATAAACGATAAATAAAATAGAAAATAAAAAATACAAAATGAAAATAAGATACAAGAAACCTTTCATGAAAATATCAGTAGATGATAGGATCCCTCCCGGGGGCCACTCTACCAATTGTTCCAGAGTGGGTCACGGGTAGGGAGCCCATCTTTCTACATAAAACCAAAAAGTTCTATACTTAAATTCAAGCCATATAGTTCCAAACTTTGCAATTCATAGATCTTTTTGGTTTCTGCCCTCGACATCTGATTAAGGTAACTGCCCCCTCGCCAGTTTCTTTCGATTTTTTTCTAGACCTTTAAAACTCCATTTTTATTGTGGATGTGAGCAAAATGAACAGATAATGGATGTTTTAAGTTCCCTTTTTTGATATTATAGACATGTTCTGCCACTTTTTTCTTCAACGATCTCTTTGTACACCCTACATATTGTTTATGACAACTACATTGTAATACATATATAACTCCTTTAGTGTATTAATTCTCCAATTTCCCACTTAAAATCATTGACTGTAGTCTTAACCATTACTGTTTTTTTCTCACCCTGAATAGACAGGCAATTTAAACAAGACCCACATCGAAAAAACCCTTTGTGGAGAGCCATGACTGGCTTACTTCGTTCGGTGGGGGCCTTTTAATAGATGGAGCCACCATAATGCGTAGATTTGGTGCTTTAGTGTAAATTATTCGTGGGCGAGATGGTATAGATCCTCCTATTGCTTTGTCCTGTTTTAATAAATACCAGTGTCCCTTTATTATCTGTTCCACCTTTTTATAATTGTCTGCCAAAGTACAATTCCGTTTAATCCTTCTGAACTGCCCTGTACGTCAATCAGCCATCTGGGTAAATGACAGCTGTCAAAACGAATATAACTATTCTTTGCTGTTGGTTTTTTTGTATGTATTACATATTAGTGTAGAGTGGATAGCCTTAATCTCCAAATCTAAAAATTCTCTCTTTGCTTATTGTGGGCGTGAATACCAAATTGTGCGAATTCATATTTACATTTTCAACAAATAATTTTAACTGTGATATAGACCCTTTCCAAATTAAAATAATATCGTCTATATAACGTCGCCAGAGCACCAGGCTTGCGCCAAGAATGGGGGTGATGGTATCTTCCTCCCACGCTGACATAAATACATTTGCGTAACTTGGCGCAAACCTGGTGCCCATGGTTGTCTCAATTTGCTGTAAATAATAATCACCATCAAAATAAAAGTAATTCTGTGTTAGAATAAATCTAATGGCCTCTGTGATGAATTTAACTTGTTCTTGTGTGATGTCTTTCCACTGCTGCTATCCCTAAGTCATGTTGGATGCTCGTGTATAATGCACTAACATCTAAAGTAGCTAACACATATTCTGTGGTCCAAGAAAAACTCTCTATTAGTTGAATTGCTTGAGTAGTGTCTTTTAAATGATAAATTGTCTTTTGTACAAATGGTTGCAAAAATTTGTCAACATATTGTGACAAATTTGATGTTAAAGATCCTGTTCCAGATACAATCGGACGGTCAGGAGGACTATCTAAACTTTTGTGTGTTTTTGGCAGACAGTAGAAAACGGGCAATCTCTCCTGCGTACCCGTGATGAATTTTGACTCATGTTCATTAATATCTCCCTGTAATGCCTGTTTGCAAAGGTTCTCTAGCTGCAAGCTATATTCCCAGTTGGGTTGCCAGTCAGTTTTTTATAAGTAACAATAAACATAAAGGTGCCCCAATACACAATCTTAGGGTAAATCTGTATATATACTTGCATATAATGGGGTTTAGACCTCTCTTTTAGCCCTGTAAATTGAGACACAGAGAGATCATAGTGTAACCCATAAATGCAGTAATGATTGTAATGGGGTATAGAGTAAAGTCACATGAGATAGAGCCGTGAACAGGCTCTATAGAAACAGCTCCGGGTGCCCACTTGGGGTGTAAACGAAAGGATGCCTTCCTTCTGAACCCACTGCAGGCAGTAAAAGGATCCACGCAGTTCTTTTCCTTCTTGATTCTTTTATTATTAAAATAAGGAGAACGAGGTATGAAAACCTATATTTCCCCAAATATAAAAGTATATTTAAAAACACAACGCGTTTTGACTGTCTTTTTCAAGTGTATTGTCCTTATCCTCTGGTTATGTATTTATAATGTGCCTAACACTGGTTTTGGCACCAATTTCACAGGCTTCCGGTTCCCAGTGTGTCACTTCCGGTAGGACACTTCTGGTTTTCCGGTACGTCACTTCCGGCGCAACCTCCGGTTTCTGCTAGGTCCTGGTGTAACCTCTAGAGTGTCCCTTCCAATTGGTACAATATGGGTATCACACATTTGTAAAGGCATCACACAATATAAAGGCTCTTATGGAAGGCAAAATCCGGCAGCCATTTTGGAAAAGGGCAAAAAGGGAAATACTAACAGAAACTATTAAAATTCAATAATAAATCCAAAACAATATATATATATATGAATTAATAAAATATGTATTTATCCATATATTAATCGTGTATAACATTTTGTTGAACTAAGATGAAGAATTATCTGATTATTTGGGTTTACATATTTTTTATAGGGGAGGTCAGAGCATACAAAACCAGCTAACTAAAAGTTATGTAAAAACAAACATAGGAAGAGAAAAAATCTTTTTTCAAAATCAAAATGGGTTTTATAGATGTGGAGGATGTGTGGGTTGCAGGAAAACAAAAGAGATTGATAAAAAGATTTTGAAAATATAAACCATATTATATGCAAGTATATATACAGATTTACCCTAAGATTGTGTATTGGGGCACGTGCGCTTACACCTTTTATGTTTATTGTTATTTGTATTATTTGAGTGGAAATTTAAAGTGGTCTTTTCATGAGGTGTGTTGTAAGTTGCACTTTACTTTACACTTATTGTTATTTATATTAGTTTTTTTTATAAGTAGTTGTATCCTGAAGTTGTCTAAGACATTCTTTATTGTAGTCACAAGTATTCAATATAACAATCGCCCCGCCTTTATCGGCGTTAGTTCTTGAATGGCTTTCCTTTCCCTTAGATTCAACATTATTGAACACATGCGGAAAAACAAGTGTAGAAAACCAATATACCATAAAAAGTGTGTGCCAGTCAATCAAGATAATTATGCAAATGATACTACCCCTCTATTG
>VKOC01015568.1:0-12730 GCA_009364415.1 Spea multiplicata | reverse complement strand
ATCATGTCCAGGTTCTAGCATGTACTGGTTGCCTGGGCATGATAGGAGTGTGATTGCTGTCAGCAATCATATATATATATTAATATTGTTATTATTATTGTTCACATGCGAACTCAGCACTGGAGGCATAGAATCAGACATACAAATCCCGTATTTGCAAGTATACAATAATAATGTATGGAAACATAGCATTGCAGGTATAGATCAACTGGAAATCATATAAAAACTCAGCAATAAAGGTAGAGATAAAACTACAGGCATAGATGATAGGTTGCACAACCCGAAGCCAGCCCTGGCGTCCACACTGCCCACATAGAACCTGACCAGCACCCAGATTACACACATAGGACCTGCCATCTTTGTCCCCAAACAGCCTGGCCTGTGCCATCTTTGTCCCATAACCACCCTGCCTGCTGTCATATTGGTCCGCCCAAGGCTCAGAACATCCGTCTGCTTGTGCCATCTTTGCCTTTCCACAAATCAACTATACATCTCCACACAAACACTTTTACAGTCACTAACTAATTCACACTTTCATTCGCATAATTAATTCACACAATCATTTATTCTGTCACTCATTCACACAAATTTTCCACACATTAATTCTCTCACTCATTCTCACTATTCATTAATGGTGCCAAAACGGCTTGTAATGGCGCCAAAATGGCTTGAAGTGGCAGCTACACTTGACGAGAAATGGACGAATCTTTTTCTTCAGTTTCATCAGAGATCGCCCTTGTTTTCATTGGTTTGTACAAATGCACGAAACAGGCAATATTCGTTAAAAATAAAGTTCGTATGAAAATTAAAGCACAAGTCTACTAGACACAAAATCAAATACCCAGACACACGCTAACATACCAAGGCACACACTTGCTAACTGTTATAGTCCTTGCTACTTCAATTATTGGGCCAGTAGTTAGTAGTAACCTTACGAAATAATCACATTCATCATTACAGACATAAATTTAGCAGTATACACCCTCCGCAGTATTCCTGAGGCACCTGTGTTGTAGTGATGCACCAATGAATCCCCTGATATGTTGGGATTCCTTTGACAATGGGATCCAACAATATTTATCAGCTTAGCTGCAAAAATATAGGTCCACAAAGGAAAAGAGACGCTGAGATCTCTCAAGTGATTCTGGACTGCTGGTGAGGCAGTAAAAACTATCTAAGTTAACCTTTATGGTTAAAGAGACGGAGAGAAATGCTAGAACTATTTTAGTGCTTTAAAAGTTGTTGGTTCAAATCTTATGTGTCCAACCTTCTAAATGACCTATTTTGTTTTTAAGGATGTATATAGTGGCTGGGCTAGGACTTTGCCTATACACACATAAATATTACTTTGTGGCCTAATAATAGAGACGTATGTAATGAATCAGGACATTTAGGCAATTAATAACATGGTTTATTGCATTACATTTATTTATATAGCCCCAGCTGATTACATAGTCCTGTTACAATAAGAGTGAAATAATTTAAAATCACATGCATATTGGTAAAAAATCACCCTGCTCTTGCGAGCTTACAATCTAGTCGGTGGTTGAGGGGGAAGTGAAGCAGTAGGAGAGGACTGCTTGCATTGGGATGAGTTGATTGAATTAAAGATGATCTGTAGAGATTGTTGATTGAATCAAGAATAATCTGTAGGAGTTGTTGAGCATTCTGATGGCTTCATTAGGATGCTGGCTAAGTGCGAGGTGGAAACACTGTATGAAAAAGGTGGGTTTTCAAAAAAGAGCGTCAGATATTTGTCCCAAAGAAGAACTTTCCCTCCTTATCAGTAAGGTTTTAGGCATGGTATCATAGTTATTTAAATAGGCAGAGTCTTTGAAAGCATTTGGCAAACTGACTCAAATGTCTATTTTACCAAGTAGATGTAAATATGTATGTAAACTTTGTCAATTTAATTATTTCAATGTATATAAAAAGCCATTTTAACTTAGCATTGTATTGTACAGTAAGTCTGTATTTACTATTAGCAGTTGACTCATCCACTTGGGCAGTTGCCACCATCTAGAACTCTTGTAATGCAACGAATAGCTTACCTATCTGGCAGTGGACGGTCAACAGCTTTGTTTATTATATCAAAGGCTATTTTAAACAAGTCCAATTAAGAACAATAAATGTTAATTGCTAGTTCAGAAGACTATGAAGGAAAGAATGGACAAATATAGTATATTCACATGTCATTGTTATTAAACTGAATCCTTACATGTGTTTAAGCACATCAGATCATTTTAATATATTTTAGTATATTACCACTTTTGTAAAGTTAAAAGTGTGTATCAATATTCCATTTTATCAAGTTTATAGTTTTTAGGGATAGCTTTAACTAATGCATGATTTTGTTAGGACCATGTTATGTAGCCGATATTACATGTTCATGTAGCACCAGCAGGTTCCTTAGCACCATATAGAACAGAGAAAACATTAATCACATTAAAAAAACTGAGAAAACATTAATCACATTAAAAAAAACTACTCGAAAAACTACTGACTGAGAAATATTGATCACTAAGTTACTAACACCTGATCACAAGATAATATTGGCACTATAAAGCTTTATAACTGTATAACTCCCCAATTGTTGTATACAGGAATACAATGCAATGAGCTAATGGGGAGTACGTTATTTTACCCTGTCATCAGATACAACCTTAATTTATTTCAAAATATTGTTTCATGCCTATTTTTGCTATTTCCTATATATATTTTCATGTCACGTTATAGAAATGTCTAGACAAATCTTATGTTAGTTGCATGTTCCCTTTAATTATGGGATAAGGAAACTTTCATGTGCATTCAGCATCTTTTCTCACGCACTCTAGATTTTTCTAGTCTCCAAAAATGGTATTACATATTCACTGTTAACCACGTTGGTTACTAAAAGTCAATGAAGTCTGCAAACTTCTGCTTTCTGATACATAAAGCAGACAGATAGTCAGCTCTACAACATCAGTTGTCTGATCTAAAATTTTAAAACATTATAATATTTGCGGACTTACTTTCCCAAACCTTCTAAGCCTCAGTGACCTCTCTTGGTGGGTTTTTTTTCCTGCAAAATAGAAAAAGTTTGTTGCTGTTTGCGAGATAATTCAAAATGGACAGGGTTCAGCTAAAAAGGACTGTATACGTGACTTGTGGATTCGGTTTCATATGAATTTAAATCTTAACGAAATTACCAATTTCACCTATTCATACGAATGTCCAAAGATAAGGAAGAACCTCCAACTATCATTTAGACTCTCTTGCGATGTATCTCTAACATATCTGCTTCCGTGTCCCTGTTTTCTCTGCAGCATCGCTGCTTCTTCTAAGGAATTAACTTGTTCTTCTGTCTCCTTTCTTCATCAGAGTCTCTCTGTGTCTTCTTCATGACTCCACTCATCTGCAGATATGCACAGAGAGGCCAGAATATTGCAGATACATTATAAGGACAAACGTATTGGTGCACCTGACCATTTCACTGACTCTGAATTTGAAGACATTGCATTCTAAATACATAGATATTAATAAGTAGTTGGCCAACCCTGTTCCACAAGATTTTGGAGTGTTTCTGTGGGAATTGTTGCCTATTCATCAAGTAGAGTTTGCGATGTCAGGCATTTATGTTGGATGATAAGGCCTGGCTCACAATCTCCCTTCCAGTTCA
The DNA here is from genome assembly GCA_009364415.1 of Spea multiplicata. Classification (NCBI taxonomy): domain Eukaryota; kingdom Metazoa; phylum Chordata; class Amphibia; order Anura; family Pelobatidae; genus Spea; species Spea multiplicata. The sequence continues at coordinate 9,072 of VKOC01015568.1, read as the reverse complement.
TCCCAAAAGTGTTGAATGAGGTTGAGGTCAGGGCCCTGTGGTCAATCAAGTTCTTCCACACAAAACTCATCCAACCATGTCTTTATGGATGTTTCTTTTTGCACTGGGGCACAGTCATGCTGGAATAGAAAAAGGTCTTCCCCAAATTGTTCCCACAAAGTTGGAAGGATCACATTATCCAAAATATACTGGTATGCTGAAGCATTAAGATTTTGATTTACTGGGTCTAGCCCAAAAATTGATTTCAATAATTAAGAGGTGTGTCCATAAAATTCCCATAAATAGACCCTGACAAGCCTTCCAGAAGAGTGGAAGTTCTTATAGCTGCAAAGGGGGGAACAACTTTATGTTAATGTTTATGTATTTAGAATGCAATGTCATCGAAGTCCCTCTTGGAATAATGGTCAGGTGTCCTAAAACTTTTGTCTATATAGTGTAAATTTGTTGAGAAAGAGGTGCAGAAATGTGTCTCTTTCTCTGTAAATTTGTCTTCATAAAGTGAGCTTCAGAAAAAAAATTCAAAAAAATAAAAAATAAGCATCCCCCAGAGAAAGGAAAGAGACAGAGGAGCAGCAGAAGGTACAGGTCTTTGCCCAATAAGTTGGTGCTCCCATCTAATGCTGCTGCTCTGCGGGGATGCAAAGGATTGAGAATTGGACATGTGGGTAGCACTACTGCCATTGTTCTCCTGATCAGCGTTTCAACTTCCACATGTAACCTGCTACCCAGAAAAACCTAATTTTGTTTCCATTTTTGTTTAAGGTAGGAAAGTAAGGGGGAAGACCTGGCTCAAAGTGGCAGTTCTCCGGCTAAAGTTCTCAGTCACATTTCTGAATGGCTTTACAACTACCCCCCTATCCTATTAAAAGCCAATCACCTCTGCCCAATAGGCTGGACTCTCCAATCTTCTGCTCACCATACACCGAGATGCACTGTGTGCTCTGACACCTTTCTACCACAACCAGCATTAGCTTTTTCAGCAATTTGAGCTACAGTAGCTTGTCTGTTGGATTTGACCACATGGCCCAGCCTTCGTCTGAATGACTACTAGCTGACAGTTGTCTAGGTAGAAAGTAATTAAGGCAAAAATGTTGTAGTGGATACAGTTACAGAAAGCTAGAAAAAAATAGATAGAGATAGAAAGAGATAAACAGTGCACAGTGAATACACCTACTTGCATATTCTATATACGCTTCTAAAAACCAATGCTAAAACTGTCAGGGTAACCAATATCACCAATCTAATCTGAGTTCTCCTTTTATGCAACCCTCTATGGTTACAGTTAACCAAATGCATTTCTTTTAACTTTACCAAGATATATGTTAATCTTACATCTCTATATTCATAATAATCATGCTTAGTCATCACAACCTCACAACCATGTTTTCTGTCAGTAGTACAGCCTTTTCTTGGCAGGTATATATATAATATAATAAATATATATATTTTCATAATATTATTGGTAATTAGATGAACAAGTAAACTGATTTTACAAATTTACAATTTTACAAACAGTTACAAGCTGTAGTAACACAGAAATTTGTTTTGCAAATTGGATGATTAATTTCATGATTCATTATATTTGTCAACCAATGAGAGTACTAAGCTCTCACTTGAGATGTTAGCATACTGACTTTGAGTGCTAGATCATTTTCAGAGTTGTGTACCTTGGAAGCTGGACCATTTTTCGTTACCTTGATATAGTTATATTTAGGAATAGCCAATGCTGGTAAGATAGCTTTTTGCAGCCCATTATGAAGATTAGATCAGTGAGATCGATCCAAAGACTCAATAGGATGCACAGCTAACTACAACTTTCTTGCACTAAAAAAAACTGGCTTTAGCACACAATTAACTTGGTGCAATAAAACTGCCACAACTCAATATAGTGAATAAACCACCTACTTCTTTTTTTTTGTTCTCATTAAAACATATTTTGTTAGTTAAAACAACAAATTATGTTAGTTCCACCTCACATAATATTTCATTTGCACCAGATGCAACAATGATGAATTCGCTTGTGATTTGAGTCAAAAGGGTTTGAACATTACTGATGCTAGGTGTGTGTCCATAGGTGTGTGTCCATAGGTGTGTGTCCATAGGTGTGTGTTCACCGGTGTAAATGCCAAATATTCCCTCAGGTATATAAAAATTAAGTAATCATGAACAAACCATGGCCACCATCATGGGTAGGCATATACTGGCCATCAGGACAAAAACAATATTTTATAGGCATGGGGACATCTCTCTCCATACCATCTGCACCTTGAATTTACATTTCTCCACTGATGTGCACTGTCCGACTGCTATAACTGTACTTGGATCTATTAATGAGGCATCCTGGTGCTTTCTATCATTACATGATAAATGCCGTGTGCGATGTTATGGACTGTGGCCCTGAATGACAATTAAACATAAAAAGTAAGCAGGATATATAATTACTCACTGAAAATGGGGAATAAAAAAGACTGGACAGTGGAATACAATAAGCTAAACCATATAGGGGAGAAACATCTGAAGTATCATAGTGTTTGGTAAAAAAAAACGCTGCGTTCAAATCAATTTCCAACCACGTCTGTTGTATCTGTTTGGGGGACTTCTCTGGTAATGACCAGGGTCTGGTTGTAATACTTGCACACATACAAGCTTGACTTGACTTCTTTATGCTTCTTAATACAAGTAGAATTTCCAGAATTGGCACAGGTTAAAAGGCTAACAATATCTTGTTGTTGAATGTTGCAGTTTTAAGCACTAAAACAGCTCTTTAATAATCACATGCTACAAGTGCACCAGTCAAAACTCAACACATTGGTGCCTCAATATGCCATATCCATGGTAGCTTGTAAATCAAGATTGTAAGCTTGTGAGCAGGACTCTCTCCACCTAATGTATCGGTTTGTCTTAGTCTGTCAATTCTTGTCTGGTCAATTTATGTATTGTATTAAGCGCAGCGTAAACTGTTTGCGTTATATAGATAAAAGAAAATAAAAATAATAATAAAACAAGTGAGATGGCCAGCATCAGCAATTTTGGTTTTGAAGAACATTGTGAGCTTAATGCCTGTTGTGTATTGATTGCCCTGATAGCTGGGGTATCAAAGGCACATAAGTGTCAAGGATGAAAAAAAATATCTGTTACTACTATATCTTTCATTTAAACATTTCAATGTCATTAGTGGACTGCCATGCTGTTGAAATTTTCCATACCTGTGTGGGTTGCTTTGATTCATTGAAAAGTCAAGCTATGGTGTTAATTTGCAGCTCTAAGATCCTCTAGTTCTGAAAATATTGAATGTACACGAATATGTTTCAAATTTGTGTTTATACAATATTAGAAATACATATAAACTGTGTGACAGGTTTTGAAGAAAATATTGAGTAAAGAAATAGCTCCATCTGCTGTATCAAACTAATTTTCTTTACAATCGGCTTTGAACAACAATGACTCATCTTATAAGAAATTGTGCATTTAGATAAGATTAAATACATATGTAAGTAGTAGTATGAGACTTTTTTTTGGTTTTTTTTGTTTTATTGTTATGTTTCATAGACAGGAGTTTAATTTCAAATGCATATCTTCTAGTCGCTGGCCATGGTTCAAATCCTTTTTCTAAACCCAAGAGGCCAATACATAAAAAAATTCCTATCATATATATATATACCATATATTATTTTAACACTTCTGTGTTTCTTTATATTACAAAATGTTCAATTGCATTGTTGAGTAGGATAAAAATCGTGCTCCTTAGAATTTCCAGAAATCTAATTGCCCTGCCGCTTGCTCATGCTATTAACAGGCATTTTGTACAATCCTTTGTAGACAGAAAGTTTGGTGTGATCTGAGAATGGCAGCTAGGCTAATGGCCATCACCATCAAGCTACATCATTATCTATACTATAAAAAGTGGCTTGTTGGCTAGGTAAAAGAAGCATTAAAATGTTTCCGATACTATATGATCCTTTAATAGTGTACGACTCAGAAAACTGTTGGATAAACTAGCAATAATAATTACAGAGTGTATTTGCTGAATAGTGGATGAGTTTTTTTAAAACGTTTTATAAAGAACCAATACTGTCAAGCTTCCTAGACGGTTGCCCTTTATAATACATAGTTGTTAAGTTACATTTTTCTATATCTTACATCAACTCATCCAAAACAGTTTTTTAATCATCTCAAACATACTTCATGGGAATTTAGGAATGTTTTATTTTTTTTAAAAAATCTCTTCTAGATTAAGTATAATATAAAGTTTTCAGGCAGCTGCATATTACCCACTTGTGGGTATGTGTTATAGTTCTTAGCCCAATCTACTAGGCAAACACAAAGTCTGCTTATAGGTTCAGGGCACTTGATAACATTGCCATGAATAATTAGCTCATTGTGCTGATAATGCAGAGAAATGTACCCAAAATATCATGATTGACAGCAATGACAGCCACCAGGTCTGCAGCTTTTTTTTAGCCACAGTTCTAGTCATTGCATAAGTTAATGTTTTCAGACAGCTGCATATTAGCCATTTGCATGTGTTCTAGCTCAGTTATCTTAGGCCAATCTACTAGAACTTCAATGCCGCAATTGGAAGTGGCTAATGCTGCACGCTCACTCTCATAGAGGATGGTCAGAGGCAGCTTTTGCCATTGAGTCTCTGCAGGTGGCATTATGCTCAGGAATGGCGACTCCATTTTAACACATTTTAAACACAATCCGCATGGTCCTCAGGTGGGCTGCACCTTGATGTCTGGCATTTGGCCTGCGGGCCGTACATTGGACGCCCCTGTACTAGAAAAACACCCTGTTTCCCTATGATAGTATTTTGTGGTAAATATTTTGCCCCAGTCTTAATCAGCCAGACACTGGCACCTTGACTAATGTTTATTGAGAAATGGATTGCATTGTACAAGTAGGACTTCTTTCGCATGTCCTTAAATATCTCAGTGTGGTGTTTAAACACAAAAAGACACCCAGCATACTACATGAATGGCAAAAATGGCAGCCTTTAGTTACATAGTTAATTAGGTAGAAAAAAAAGACATACAGTCCATATTATTTGATCCAGAAGAAGCCAAAAAACCCAATGAGTAGGTAATGTCATCTCAAAGAGAAAATTATTCCCAGCAGATAAAGGAAAATTGTATACTATAGACAGCACTGTATTTAATGCCGAAGAACAATATTAATGTAATATTAAATATTTTTCCATGGAACCTCCCTATTAAAACCCTGTCTCATTGTGCTGAGTACAATTGTAACTGGACATCTGTTGTATCACAAGATTATCAGTTTCTGTTCTTGTCTAAAAATCGGCACAGGAGTAAAAAAAACAAACTTTTAGGGGAGGTCCCCTTTTTACCAGGGAATGAGAAATACTGTACTCGCAAGCTGCAGGTACAAGAAATGTAAAAAAAAAAAAACTAGAGAACATTTCATATACTGTTTTTCAGACTACAAATACTGGAAATCGCATGTCTGCCACAGCAGTAGGGGATCTCCCAGTCAAGTGGGGCAGTCAGTGAGACGTTTCCCAAGTTAGACAATGTGATCTCTGATGATAATGATACATTTTCAGGCATGACAAAGGGTTGACTAAATTATGACACAAAGGGCAATACTAGCAATCGCATCTACCATAAATGTTCCCGAGTTTTGATGTATATACATTTTAATATATATATATATATATATATAAATATATATATATTGTTTGTCATTCATAACTTTTTCAATAGATTTTTTTCTTGAAACAATTATGCCTGGAATATATCTGGTAGGTTAAAAAAATGGAAGAATATGTTAGAGAAATATAAACAGTTTTATTAACTGTCTTGAAGAAAAAAACAATTCAAAGGTAGAAAATCAAAATACAATTCAAAGGTAATACAAATCAATGTAAAAAGAACAATAAAATAGCTTTTAAATAACATTCATAGAACCCCTAATTTAATAACTTTGCATTTGAATATAAATTGTAAATTTAACCTTACGATAGTTTAAACTAGTTGGCGCCGGCCGACTCTTCGTGCTCGTCTTCGTGGGGAAAAAATTCTTTGTATTCCACGAATATTCGCCCGTTCCTGTGTTTGGTTCGGGCAAATATTCGTGTACATTCTTCATGATTGTTTTTTTCTTTGTTTTTTGCCTTTTTTTGTAAAAGGGGTTAAACAGGCAATTTTCTTTAAAAATAAAATTCGTATGAAAGTGAATGAACAAGCCTAATAAATATTGGGAATTTTGTCACACTATATGCCTGTAAATTGCTTAGTCCACCACTATATCAAAGTACTCCAGTTTGGTAAGTCCTATATCATTTTTCATGGCTGCATTACTTACCAAGAATCAGTGGGACTGCTTTGCATTTTAACCTCCTAGGTTATTCATAAATCTGTGGCAAAACGGCTGCATGAAATGCCTGAAAAAACACCAAATAAAATATCCTGGGTGTATGCCTCTCAAAAATATATGGTTTGATGGGGGAAATTGATTTAACTCAACAGGGCACCTTCCAAAAGTGGTGTTTCACCCTCCAAACAACTTGACAAACCTATGCATGGTTGGTATCACTGTACTTAGAAGACATCGCGGAACACATATTGGAACCACAAACTTTGACAAAGACCGGAGGTAAACTGTAAAATGTATTAAAGTATTAAAATACCACCATTTGAAATACCCTAAGGTGTCTGGTTTTCAAAAATTTATTCTTTGATGGGGTAAATAGAATTTGGCAGTGTCAAAGATGTCCCAAATAGGACATGCGTGCAGGATAATCAGATGTCACATGTCCCAAATGTAGCCTTTTAAGCCTCAATGAGCCCGACAAACATATTGATGGGTGACATCACTGTACTCAGAGGATATTGCTGAACAAACATTGGGGTATTCCCTTGAAGCATCACACAGCAGACTGTGAAAACTATTTTTTTCCTTTTTATATGTATTTTTTATACTAAATTGTAGTCATGTATGTATGTAGTATCCAAAGAAAACTCTAACTGTGCTTTAAAAGCAACACCTAACTTGCATGACCATGTTAATTGACAGAGAGGAAAATTACAATTAAAAACCATATATCAAAAATTTTCTGTAAATTTTTTTGTTGTAGATACAAAAATTGACTATAGTCTGATCACAACATATATTAATTAGTGTCACAGACTGGGTCCATACGGATGACAGAGGACCCAGCGCGCCCGAAGATTGAATGCAGGAGTCACGATGCAGCAGTGGAGTGGACAGGGCCTGGATACAGGGTGACCACACTCACCCAGGTGTTGAGCACCTAGGGATGTGCAGCCAAACACCAGCGCCCTGATATGGCAGCGGATGAAGTCCAGAATGAAGATATCCTGCAGGCATCCTGGAGCAGGCATAAAGCATAACACATGAATCACGTGCAGGATGCTGCAGGCTGGGAGAATGGAAGCTAGGCAAAGGGTAATATAGCAGACATATAACAAACAAGGGAAAGGGAGACCAGGCAAGACACATGACATACAAGATATACACGATAAGTGGCACAAGGCAAGGAATAAACATAACCAGACAAGATATGAACAAGACAGGACATCCCAGAACCGGGGATACAGACAGGACAGGTAAGGACACCCCACAGGTTACATCACAGACTGACACACATGAATACAGAAACTAGCCTAGGACTAATGATAACTATTGGAGATTCCGTCACATGATATGGCCATAGTATGCTTAGCCCACCACTACGCCAAAGTACTCCAATGACGGTGGGTCCTAACGCTAATCCCTGCAGACAGAGGTACAAAACAAACCAAACATGGAAACCAAACATATAGCACTGAGACATACCTTAGACTGCAGACTGAGACAAACAGAACACACAGGTGGGGCACACCTAATAAAGGAAACAGAACTGAAGCAAAGAGCTGGAGCAGAAACAAGGAATGGAAAATAGAACACAGCAAAAGGAAATCCAGGAATGGATCAAAGCAAAACAGAGAAACTAAAGCAGGACAGAAATGCAGCTCCGCAGCCTGGCCAGACCGTGACAGTATCCCCCTCCGAAAAGAGCGGCCTCCGGACGCGAATAGAAAATCAATAGAAGGAAGGCCCGCTCCCAGACGGGAGAATGGAGGAAACAAGTCAACCCAGGAACCAGCATACGGAGTCTGAAAAACGTAGGAGTCCTTCGATGACCAGCACTGCCGCTTAGCAGACCAACCTCCTCCAAAACAGGAATCAGCATATCTGATCAGGAATGAGGAAGCCCCTTCTTGCGCACTCTCCTCTGAAACAGGAATCAGCATATCTGAGCAGGAATGAGGAAGATGTCTCTAGCGGAGTTTTAGGTCCAGACGAAGGCAAAGCAGATAAGTCACTTGATAGGGCAGACACAACAGGTAACCCACTTGCTGGGCAGACGACAGGTAACCCACTTGCTGGGCAGACGGCAGGTTGCCCACTTGCAGGGCAGACGGCAGGTTGCCCACTTGCAGGGCAGACGGCAGGTTGCCCACTTGCAGGGCAGACGGCAGGTTGCCCACTTGGAGAATACACAACCAGGGTAGCCCGGATGCAGGCACTCATACTGGGAGTCCATAGTGGGGCTCTGGCCGCAACTCTGGAAACCCTCTTTCAGGGTACACGGCGGGTTGCCCACTTGGAGAATACTCAACCAAGGTAGCCCGGATGCAGGCACTCATACTGGGAGTCCATAGTGGGGCTGGCCGCAACTCAGGATCATGACAGGAAGCCAACCGGAAGGGGCAAGCTTGGCAGGAAACCCTCTGGAAAGGGCACGCTCGGTAGGAAGCCCTACCTACGGAAAGGGCTCACACATCAGGAAGCCCACCGGAAGGGGCAAGCTTGGCAGGAAGCCCTACGGAAAGGGCAGGCTTTGGAGGAAACCCCTTTTGATGGGGTACACGATAGAAAACCCCTTTTGGTGGGGTGAACATGACAGGAAACCCCTTTTGATGGGGTGCACGATAGGTATGGAGGCCCACTGGAAGGGCAGACGGGTACGGAGGCCCACTGGAAGGGCAGACGGGTACGGAGGCCCACTGGAAGGGCTGGACGATACGGAGGCCCACTGAAAGG
>VKOC01015565.1:0-30000 GCA_009364415.1 Spea multiplicata | reverse complement strand
GGCTCTCCATGCCTGGCTTTAGCAGTTGGACCCTGGCCATCATCTTCTTCCTCTGACTCGTCATTATCTGACACACAGCTAGATTCATCAGATATTGGATCAATATCTGATGCAGTCAGAGAGGCATCGGCGTCTGACGCAGTCAGAGTGGCTTCGTCATCAGCATGAGTGAGGAAGTCATAAGCCTCCTCAGCGCTGAAGACACGTTGCCCCATTGTACACGACACCTACCTACCTACCCAATTTCTAAAACACTACACTATCCCCAATTTCCTCTAACCACCCACCAAACTAAACCCAATTTTTTTTTTTGAGGATTGTGCGGAGGAAAGGGTGGGTTGATTTTGGGTAAGACAGGTATTTGGGGGTTTATATATGATGTGGTTTCGCACCAAACAAAATTGTGATTGGTCATCACAGCGATCATGTGACCGTTACTGCTGGATGTGTGGCACTGGGGGACTGCCCCGGATGTGGGGCAGTCCCCCAAGGCTAATGGCACACTGGAGGGACGTGACCCGGAAGGGAAAGTGCCAGAAGCTGTTACAGGAGATCGGCAGCAGAAAGCCAGCGATGCTGGCTTCTGCTGCCAGGGGGGAGTCCAGGCTTTCAAACGACAGCCTGGTCTCCCGTGCAGAAGGGCTAGACGTACCGGTACCTCCATAGGGGTTTCTTAGTGGGCGTTTTTTGGACGTCCCGGGACGTCTATAGGGGATTGAAGGGGTTAAAAAGCATAAAAGCTATATTTAAAAGTTTCTTGAATTTGTGTGGTATATAATGCGGTGTATAATTCCAATTAATCCAAAGATAGGGATTTTGGGAATCTATCCGCATTACGTGCCATCTAGAATATGCTTTTGATGCCATGTTGAATTTCACATACTACCAATAAAAAAAGTTTAAACATGCTCAGAAGCATACTTTTTGCACCATGTTGTGATAAAGATAAACATTGATTTTAATAATAATAATAAATGAATGATCTCACCCTTTGAGACTTTCCCAATTGTTACGCTGGATTTGTTTATTAGCCTCCCAGTGGCAAAACAGTAGAATTACCAATAGACAAGCCAGTATAACATACGGAATAATCCACACTGAGAAAGCTGCTTCTCTCTGGAGGAAATGAAACATTACATTTTTATTCAAGGCAATCTCCAGTCAACGTATAGTTTTATATTTATTTCTACATCCACAACGCGAATGATAAATTGTTGTCTCTCTATAAATTGTTAATTAATAGAGAGACAACAATTTACACAGAACTTTGCCGTATCCCTTACTTTGCAAACCGACACAGATACACGGTGCGGTTGGCTGCGGGGGTTGTCTGCGTCCATCGCGCAGACCTTCCCCGGCTTTCAGAGATCAGAGTTCCCCGTGATCTTTGACAGCCGGGGAAGGTCTGCGCGATGGACGCAGACCAACCCCTGCTGCGCTCCCCCCCCCCCTCCCCCCCCCCACGCCCCACCGCCAGCCGCACCTACCTTCTGGCAGCAGGGTGGCACAATAGGGGGTTCAACAACGGCAACTCATGGGGCACAGGGGCATATAGGGGGTATAAGGCATTTCTGGGTGCAGATGTGCATAACTGGGGGGGGGCAGGTTAAAAAAAAGGAAAATAAAAACAAAATATTTTTCTCAATCATAGCTTTTATTAAAAAAAAAATGTTAACATAGTTTACATGAATTAACATTTACTTGTAAAACTTTTTTCCTATAGGGTCATCTTATATTCAGTATTGTATTTATATGGCGCTATCATATTCCACAGAGCTGTAAAATGGGTTCACTGGACATTACAAGTAGCAACCTCATAACAATTTTGAATTATAGAAAACAAAATGGGAAAGGAGGCACTGCTCAGTTGCAATCAAAATCAGTCAACCTCCTTTGCAAATCAGGTTCATTGACAAAATTTACAGACTTTCAGCTGTTTACAATGAACAAATCAAACAAAAGCAATTGGCATACCCAAACACACCGAATGCCTCAAGTGGCTTCTCCAAATTCAATAAAAATGCAACTTATGACGACTTCTACGTTCTCAAAATTATTCAAACCCCTGATATGATCCAAAAGAAAAGATGAGATCATCACCTAAAACAAACATGGAACATGATACAGAGATAGCAAAGGCACCTGGATGGGGCAGAGCTTGGTGATGCTCTGGGGCTGCTTTGCATCCTCTGGCACTGGAAACCTGCAACTCGTGGAAGGCAAGACTATTTAAAGTATCAGGAAATCCTAGGAGAAAATATCACGCTGTCTGTGAGGAAACTGAAGCTTGAACATCATTAGACCTTCCAACAGGACAATGATCCCAGGCATACATCAACTGTCACCAACTACATGCATTTCAGTGATGTGCCTGGCATGCCAATTGTAGTCAAGGGGTTAATGCCTTAATACTTGATAAGTGCATGTTATTAAATACGTAACACTATGTTGTCTTATTATAGTATTTCCTCATGTAGATATTTTTGCTAAATAGACATCCTTGCACTATAAGTATATGCAACACTCAAAGCACAAGCCCCATCGTAAAAGATATACTTCCCTTATAATGTTTTGCGGCCCGCTGGGCTGGTGTGTATAAAGAAAGCCATCCTCAAGCCTGTGGCGACCTCCAGGACCGTCCACACCAAAAAGCACAACGCGACGTCTATTCTTCAAAATGTAGCCATTCTTTCACTCTCCTGGGTCGCAGACGCAATTACTCACCATTGTTTCGGCTGTTCAAATACCACCCAGTACTTTTGAATTTCAGTTGTCGGCTGCCTGGTGAACCGCAAAGGCAAGCGCCAATACGACAGCATCTCGTTGCCCGGCAGCCGTCTTTCAGGTAAATAACTGACTTCCGGTCAAAGTCTGCGCGCCTATCCCAGAGCGCCTTTCCGCAGTGATTGCAATTTAGGCGTGCGTAGGGGGTGGGGCCCAGTGATCACGTGTGTATAAAACCAGGGTCCCGGTGGCAGCTGATCAGTGTTCACATTATGGCAGATGCGGCGTTTGAAGACCTCGAGCTGCGAGAGGCTCAGAGGGAGTACCTGGATTTCCTCGATGATGATGTGCGTGAATATCCTCCATGACAGCTAATAACCGGGGCGTTTACACCAATGGAACCCTTTAGCTGGGACTCCTCCACTCGGCATGGGGTTTATTCACAAATAGGAGGGCTGTGGTTTCCACTTGCCTACATCACTTTTCGTCAGTGCCGAGCTGGCCTTGTGTCATGTCTAATTTAATAATTGAGAAGGCTGAGGAAATTTCCCTGATCTAAGTATACATCACACAGGACGTGACTGCTGCAGGGGCTCCTTGGGGTTGGACCTTCATAAAGTATAGTGAAGTCAAAGAGCTGAAGCAACTTTCCCTTTAGTGATTGAACCCATCTATGCCCCGGGGATCCAACTCACTAGGTCCATCATCCTTGTGTTTTCAATGGTATGCTTGGGGATTTATTCACTAAGCTGTGTGTTAAATTTCTGTTCACTACTAGTCAAGTGATTGCCCTGAAAAGTGCTTAACATGACGTTTATCTAGATGTTGTGTTGATGTGTGCTTTATGGGCTACCTTGATACTTTGTTGTGGGCTAGATCATATGTACTACTGTGCTGGATGCTCCCTGGCTTAAAAGTCCACAGTAACCAAATAACTGTAAAACTCCTTTATACTGTAGCCCAGCTATCCTTGTATTAGTATCATGTCTTCTCCTTGCAGCAAGACCAAGGTGTCTACCACGGGAAAGTGAGGGATATGATCAGCGCTAATGAACACCGCTTGATTGTCAACTTGAATGACCTGAGGAAGAAGAATGAGAAGAGAGCTGCCATGTGAGTTCTATTATCCAGTGCCTTGTACTCCTTTTGTGTGTTTGGAAGTGCGTTCATCAGTTTGTTTTTTTTTTTACTGGAACGTTGTGTGTGTGTGTGTGTGTGTGTGAAAACTGGGAAGCTGTGCTTAGAAATCCACATCAAATCCATAAGCAGTATACCGAACAAGCCTGAACTGCTGCCGGTGCCATCGGGACCGGGAAGAACCGTGATGAGAAGTGGCAGGAATAGCATTGTGCTGATTTCAATCTCTGATCGCTGTTAGAAGAGCTTTAGAGAATAGATCTGTGTACTAGATGTTATTGTATCGCCTGAAAACTGAGTCCTTCGGGTCTCTTAATAACAGCGCTGATTTGGTCCGACAATATTAGTTGTATTTTTTTCAGTGTTCCGCTTGGTTACGTATCAGCAGTATTTCATTTGCAGGTAGTAAAAGCTGCTAACCCTGCATACTTTTTTGGTCCACATTTGGCCCTTTCTACCTAGTATTTCTCTCCATAACCAACCAAATAAGGTAGTTCTTTGTATTACATAGTGTACACAGCAGAAAATAGTGAAGTGGGATACAAGTTTTATATTCATATGTTACCAAAATGTTCTTTACTTTAAATTTCAGGTTGCTGCAGAATGCTTTTGGAGAGGCCATTGCTTTTCAGAGAGCCCTAAAGGACCTGGTAGCCTCAATTGATGCAACGTATGCCAAACAGTTTGAGGAGTTCAACATCGGTTTTGAAGGAAGCTTTGGGGCCAAACACGTGTCTCCTCGTACACTTATTGCTGGATTCTTGGGCAACTTGGTCTGCGTAGAAGGAATCGTAACAAAATGTGACTATTGCTTTTCATTTGTCTCTTGTAGAGTATAAGACTACAGTAGGCTTTTAAGAGGTTCCAGTGATGGCCTGGGACCAGAAAAAAGGCTACAAGTTTAGTGATTAGAAGAGGAATTATTATTGTCTTTAATTTATATAGCGTCATACAATACATATATTCAGTGGGTATGACAAGACGAGAATTGACAGACTAAGACAAACCAGTACATTAGGTGGAGAGAGCCCTGCTTACAATCTATAATGAGCCACAGAGCTTTGGCATATGTTCCTATCTGCTATTTCTTCTGTATGCCAGTATGGGTTGGAACGGCGTAGTAAATGAATGCGGGGGTATATAGTCTTCTCTGCAGAAGAAACTATTGTAAGGACTATATTTCAACTAGAAGCATGGCACAAACTGCGTTTTTTTTTTTTGTTTGTTTGTTTTGTTTTCTTTTGTGTTTTTTTTTATGTCTATGAATGACTTTTCTTTGTCCCATATGCTCCTATCACCTTTATAGTACTTTGGATGCAGTGTGTTTATAGTGTAGGAAATTACTATATAAGCCTATATGTATTTGTTACATGGTAAATATATTCAGAACACAAGATTCTGCTCTTAATTGTATACCATTGGTAGGTTCACTGGTGAGACCTAAAGTGATGCGTAGTGTGCATTATTGTCCAGCAACAAAAAAGACCCTTGAAAGAAAATATACTGATCTTACAACACTGGAAGCATTTCCATCGAGCGCCATCTACCCAACAAAGGTAAGCCGTTGGGCAAGCCTTGTTGACCGATGACACGTGGAACGATCTTATTTCACCTTGTGTTTGTGAATTGGTGCAGGATGAGGAGAACAATCCACTCGAAACAGAATATGGACTAAGCGTTTATAGAGATCATCAAACTGTGAGCATCCAAGAAATGCCAGAGAAGGCTCCTGCTGGACAGCTGCCCCGTTCTGTTGATATCATTGCAGATGATGACTTGGTAGATAAATGTAAGCCTGGTGACCGGGTCCAAATCGTAGGCATATATCGTTGCCTTCCTTCCAAGCAAGGAGGATTCACCTCGGGCACGTTCAGGTGTGAAGCTTTGATCGCTTTGTTCTATATCTTTTAGTGTTGTTTATCATGCACCAAGGCGATGCTTCTGTCTTTAATGTCTGCATTATCATGGTCTCCTTTTCATATTTAGTAAGCACTCTGGCAGTGTAACTCTGGACTCTCTCTTATAGGAGTTTTATGCTGATACCAATAAACCGCCTATAAGCTCTGTAAACTAAAAACTTGGTGCTAGTTTCCACTAACTAGCCTAAACCATGTTTTGTTGGAAATTAAGATTTCCAATGTTGGAAAGAAGTGGGCTTTTCTAACAGGTATCTTGACCGTGACCATCAATAAAAGATTATCTGGTTTGATTAATGCGACAGGGAAAAGTGCTACAGTTGTAAATGTCAATTAGCAAAAGTTTGTAAGATTAGACCTGTGCTGTCCCTCATTTATAAAGCTGACTTAAAATGATACAATATAACAGTGAACATTTGACACTTTAATGTTATCTTTTTCTTTTACAGAACCATTTTACTGGCCAACAATGTCAAACTGATGAGCAAAGAAATCGCTCCAACCTTTTCAGCTGACGATGTAGCAAAAATCAAGAAATTTTGCAAAGCTCATTCTAAAGTAAGATGAGCGTCATCTGCATTTGTTTCCTCATCAAAAAACATGCAATTTCATGCTTTACTATTTATTTTAGGACATATTTGAGCATTTAAGCAAATCGTTGGCACCCAGTATTCATGGCCATGAATATATAAAGAAAGCTATCTTGTGCATGCTGCTTGGGGGCAATGAGAAGGTTCTGGACAATGGAACTCGCATCAGAGGAGACATTAATGTACTATTGATAGGTAAGATAACTGAATAACAGATTCTCAGTTGTTACAGTACTTTTATTATAAAGATACATTTTTTTTTTTTTTCTTCTTTCTAGGAGATCCTTCCGTAGCGAAGTCTCAGCTGCTGAGATATGTATTGTACACGGCTCCACGGGCAATACCTACCACTGGTAGGGGATCCTCTGGAGTGGGTTTAACAGCAGCTGTTACAACTGATCAAGAAACTGGTTAGTCCACTATAAAAAGCTCTTCCCCTGTTTTATAGCTGCTTTCTTATCTGTTATGTATTATGGCTGTCTGTAGTCCTCAAGACACTGTAGAATCTTTGTACAAACCAAGCACTAAGATCTCTTTACCAATGTAGGCGTATTTTGGAATATTATAGTTCCTATTGAAGTCAGGTTGTTTGTAAATTTTCTATTGGCAAATATCCCTGTAAGATTTTTAGTACAGTCCCTTTGTATTCCTGCAGCTATACCATGCATTGCTTAATTATCTTTTTTTGTTTTTTGTTTTTTTTAATTTTTTTTTTAACCTTTTCCTCATTACTTTTATTGAATTGTCCTAGACAGTAAATTTGGGCCTTTTGGCTTTGTGCATAACTAAGAACTTGTTCCTCTTTTATGGTTTCTAGGGGAGAGACGACTAGAAGCTGGGGCCATGGTGCTTGCTGACAGGGGTATCGTTTGTATTGATGAGTTTGACAAAATGTCAGATATGGACAGGACTGCTATCCATGAAGTCATGGAGCAGGGCCGTGTAACCATAGCAAAAGCAGGAATCCATGCTCGACTAAATGCTCGCTGCAGTGTCCTGGCTGCTGCTAATCCTGTTTACGGAAGGGTAATTTTTTTTCCCCTCGTTATTTATAGTGTGCGTATAAATATTTATTGGTATTACATAGGGGTCAGTAGTAATGATCTACTCCCCTTTAGTTTGAGGGGGAGATCTAAACGCAAAACATCTGCACACTAAAGGAGTATGTAAGAGCTGTACATGTGTTGCCTCACTGATGCCCAGGATCAACAATCCTTTACTTTCCCTTTTTAATTTTTTTTTTTGTGCACGATGTGCTGTTTAACAGTAATCTCATTAATCCGACAGTATGATCAGTATAGAACACCAATGGAAAACATTGGTTTACAAGACTCTCTGCTTTCAAGATTTGATTTGCTGTTTATTGTCTTGGACCAAATGGATGCAGACAATGATCGCCAGATAGCAGACCATGTTCTGAGAATGCATAGATATCGCACTCCTGGGGAACAAGATGGATATGGTAGGGTTTCCCTGACTTCCTTATTTTAATGTATTTAAAAGCTGTGTCTCCTTTAAATTATAGTTCTTCCTTGTGCAAATGCTTGGAGTATTCTGCACTACCCACTCCCCTGCATACATGCACACAAACATTCCCAATTCAGATAAACAGCCCATAATTGTCTGCTTCAAGCCTTTAAAAATTTCTGAGAACTGGATTGCTGAGGAACTGCTGTACTGCAGCTTCTCATTAAGATACTCTCCCCTCCACCACCAGACTTAATAATGCATGCTGAAGTACGTATAAAACATACTTTGTATTGTATTGTATTGGACACTATAATGTCCTCTTTAAAGGTAGCTTTTATGGAAGACATCAAAATACACAGTGACATTATCTAAACATATTAACTTCATTGGTTTAATGCAGTTTCTCACTCAAAAATATATTGGATGTGGTTAATACTGTTCTTGTAGGTAAATTGGGTATGATCAGCAGGCTAGAAGATCCTATTAAGTTATTTTTGTACCATCCCTGTGCAGTCTTTTTCCCTAATAATCCCTCACTAGGCGTGTGTGTCTCCTCTGGGAGCTAAAGAACCAAGCAATACAATGAAAAAATCAAAAGGTTAACTGCATAAAATAATATTTTAATGAATCATATTAAAAAGTCAGTGTTAAAGAATTATTCCTTGTACTGATTTGTCCTGAAATTTTTTTTTTATTTTTTTTTCTCTCCGTTCCAGCAATGCCCCTGGGTTGCAGTGTGGAGGTTTTTGCTACGAATGATCCAAATGCTGCAGATGCAGCAGACCAAGAGTTGCAGGTGTATGAGAAACATGACAATCTTCTCCACGGGCCACGCAAAGGGTTTGTCTTAGTACATTTGATGTATTTCTTGATAACTGAACATGCCTCCATATTTCCATGTAATTATATTCAGTGTTTGTGTCCAGAAGCAGCTGTAATTCTTATCTAAAACAAAAGAATTGGCAACAATTGAAAATGCTGACTTACTAGCAAAGAAGTTATTTTAATATTTAAAGTAGGCCTATTGCTCAAATCAATGGAATGGCAGATATTGCTGGACTGTTTTCACATATTGTGGTAAATAAATCTAGCATGGCCATAACATCCACGTTCTAACTTTATGAACTGATTAATACAGCTCACAATAGGCTCGCAAGTTAAGGCATTGTAGCCTTCAAGATAGGGTGCCACTACATGTTAAGGGTGAGGCTTGTTCTCTAAAATATAAGTTCCCGGTTACATTTCAGCTCTCTATCTTCGTTATGAAGAGCCAGCCCTGCCAGGTATCGCCTTCAATGGTAGTTTTGACCCTGGATAATTCAATTGAGCAGCTTAATCTGAAAGAAACCAACTGTATTCAGAGGAGAAACTTTCCCTTATGGCTCATCACTCTGTGCCAAACCTTCTGGTGCTAGTGAATAAAACAGTTTATTTTAAAACTTTGTAAATGCCTGTCCAGCCACAAAGCGGCACTCTGGTGTTCAGCATGTGTGTGATTGCCGTTCAAATTAAATTAATTTTAATGGGAACTCTTCTGCTGATTTTCGGTGGGAGTGCTAAAGCTCTTATATGGGATGTAGCCAGCCTGCTTCATCAGAAGCCAGTTGGGGAGGGGAAAAACAGAAGTTTCCTTTTGGAACTCCAACATACGCTGATTTGTAGCCATTTTTGAGTCCATGCAAAATGTGTTTAAATATGCCACCAATGGCTGTGGTGTTCTTAGTCCCCCCCCCCTCTTTGCTCAAAATGATGGACTCATTTCATTGTGGCTGCTAAGATACAAAGTTCTGCAAATGCTGTCTGTAGTACAGTGTTCTGGAACTGTAATTCTGCCTCTAACAGTATATGAGGATGACCTAGGATTTCACATCTTATTAACCCACCCCCCTTTCATCTTTAAAGCAAATCAAAGACTGTAAGCATGCAGTTTATTCGGAAGTACATCCACGTTGCTAAACTGATCAAACCTGTTCTCACTCACGAGGCTTCGGAATACATATCTCAGGAATATGCAAAAATCCGGAGTCATGATCAAATGAATAACGATCGTGCCAGGGTATGTTTACTCTAAATTATATTCATTGGTCTGGTGTTGTGTTGGGTAACTCTATTGTAATGAAGCATGGCATATACTGTTATGGGTAGATGGGGCAAACATTTGGTCCAGAACCATAGTATGCAAGGGACTGATTGTATCTTTATTTACTTGGTTTGTGTTTTCTGTTTTATATAGACAATGCCAGTTACTGCTAGGGCACTGGAAACCATGATACGTTTGGCCACTGCTCATGCCAAGGTCAGAATGAGCAAAACCGTTGACATCCAAGATGCTGAAACTGCTCTTGAGTTGGTCCAGTTTGCATATTTTAAGAAGGTTTGTATTTTTTTATTTTTTTTCTCCCGCTTCAATAATCTGGAGAATGCTTGGTTATAAAAATGGATAATCTGGTGTTATAGGAAAGTTCTTCTTCTGAGAGGTCTGAGCCTGGCCCTCTGTAATTTATGGTTAATCCTGTAAAGTGGCTTTCAAGGAACACCATTTACTTAACAGCACCTTACAGCGGAAGCTCACTAGCATTGGCCATCCATAATAGTGTTAAGAAATTAAAACCATAACTTCATTCCCTATTTAGAAATGGTAGTGATGTATGTTTAGCGTTTCTTTCTTGATTGGTTTTATGCTTTGTTTTAAGGTCTTGGCAAAGGACAAGAAAAAAGTGGACAAAGATATGAATGGAGACCTAAGCCAAGAAACTCCAAGCCAGGAAAGTGTAAGGTAAATAAAGCTCAAATACACCTTCTCTGATACATGCATTTATTTCATGCTCTGTATACTTGTTTGTAGGAAAAGCTCTAGGCATTCAGGCAAAACTGCCAGTTCCCAAGATGATTCGATGGATCCATACTCATTCAGTCAGCAAGAGGACAGTCAAAATGAGTGTAAGTTAATAGAAATCACCTTGATTATGGATTTACATAAAAAAATACTGTACTATATAATATGAACAGCCCACAGATTCCCACTGCTCTTGATCCAGTTTGTGATAGGCAGTTGAATATACAGGTGCACGTCAATCAATTATATCATGTGCTATCCTTGTCCTGTACTCTTACTTTTATACTTTTTTTTTTTTTTTTTTTTTATAGCACATTTTGTTCACAAGCAGTTTAACTTTACCCTGAAAAAATGTACGTTTCCCCAAGTAAAGCATAAACTGCTATAAATAACCACCTTATAAACAGTGAGTTGTCTGAATTTGACAGAACAAAGTAATGCCTTGTGTGTTCGAGCCAAACATAGATTTATGAAAGCCTAGTTTAATTCATTAGCAATTATGATTTTTATAATTAGACCAGATGTGTGTGTGTTTACACTTAAGAACTTGTGCTGCGTTGCTTTCTACTAAAGATTTTTTCTGGTTTAGCCACACAAACTACATTTTAATTGGTAGAACTTTCTTTGAAAACCGTAGTGCTAATATATGGAGTGTGTATATATTTATATTATATAGTATGTGTGTGTATAATATATATATATTTGTATGTCTTGGGTTCTAACCCATTTTGGAAACCCAAAGGCAAATATGAAAGGATTCTCAACTTCCAAACAAGGTATCTAAAGTCCCAATAGTTCTCACGTGTAGTAAAATGTTTCTCTATAGTAGAAGGATCCTTTTATCAATTTTTCTTGCAGCCATTTCACAACCGATGCTTCTACAAATGTGGCCAAATATAAAGCGGTGTTCTTACATACCCTCTGCAGTTTTGCTTAGGACTTGATCCACATGTGTGAAAGAGGGACATTCACTTAAGTTTTTTTTATTTTATTATTTAAAACCTCTTAAGGACAATGGGCAGTCCCTAAACCCATTAAAAACAATGCATTTTGAGCCCATGTACAGGCTTTGTCATTAAGGGGTTAAATGTGACTGTTGTGTACTGTCATCCATTGTAGTGTTGTGAAACCAAACCCCTTTGTATTTATACAGCATTTTCTCAAGGTTTGAGAACACCAAGGAATAAAGCTGAAAGCCAAATGGATGTTTCCATGAAGAGCTCATTGAGTCAAGTCCGGTAATGATCATTTATGTAACTGTTATGTGAGCATTAGGTAATATTTTAATTTAAACATCAAACTGCAGTTTGAGTACCACTAAATACTCCATGATCAACCTATCTCTGTGCTCTCCTAATGCATGTCAGTAGTTAGTATTGCCGATTAAATCTTACTAGGCAAATTTCAAGGAAGGTCTCATACATATCAGTCGGTTATTCACTGGACTGTGTAGATGGACAACATGAGGAAAACACCATTACCCAAAGATTATAATGTAAGTGGAGTAGTCTCAAGACTAATATATAATCCAGCAGTCTTGAAGACCTTACTGCAAATTGGAATATTTTTGTACTTATTATCTAGGTAGAAGTTGGATGCTATTTAATGCACATTCTTTGCATTGGATCTGTGTGTTTTTGCACTAGAATTACTTGATTATACTTTTTCTCTCCTTTATCCCAACAGAACAAAAGCATTTAAAGCTGCTCTTTTAAAGACTTTTAAGAGCACCCGCTCTCAGTCAGTAGCAGTCAGTCAGCTATTTGAACTTATCAATCAAGGGAACCCTGAACCATTTGAACTTGATGAAGTTAAGGAGGCATTGGACAACATGCAAAATGACAATCAAGTGATGGTGTCAGATGATGTTGTGTTTCTAATCTAAAATTTAAATCTTCTCTCCCTATTTTTTCATTCAAATGAAGAATTATGTTCAAATATGAATAGCTTTTGTATGTGTATTGAAAGTGTAAAATAAAACTAACTTATTTCTTCAATGTGTTTTGTCAAGCATGCCTCCATCTTTCATTCTGGACTGTGAATTGTTCAAGGGTTGCGGGTTTTTTTTTGTTTTTTTTTAATCCCAAGGGTATCACACCATGTTGCATCACAAAATCCCCTTGATGCTTTGTGTACATGAGTTCCCATCACTGTGAACTGGATCCTGTTTATGGGGGAGACTATAGTCTGTTGGCCTGATCTCCTGTGTATCAGAGGGAGGGGGGTATCGTTGATTGACCCAAGCCAATGCAAAATCATTTGGACATACAGCTTCCTGACCACTCTATAAAAGCCTCTACAGAGAAGGGTGGAAGCTGCAGCGTCTCCCTAAACTACGTAATTTTTATTAACTACTTTGAACAATGCATATGCAGGTACTCTCGGGATTCCACCTTGTCAACCTGGACTCTGTTCATTCAGGTGTCAGGTCTGTTGCAGCCTCTAGGGGCCACCTGTCAGTTCAAGAGTACCTTACATGCTAATGACCTGACAGCAGCATCTACTTACCTGGATGCAATTCTCCCCCGTATATACTTGTTAATTCTATCATTCCGGCCCTTTGTGTTGCATACAGCCCCTGTTCTGGGACTCTGCTGCTACTAGTAGTGTTCTGTTGGATTTGATCTGGCTTGTCCTGACCTTGCTCTCGGCTCTTATTCGTGATGATCTGCTATTGACCCTGCTTGCTCTAACCTAGTCCCTAGTTTTCTCATTATTTTTTGTTCCTGTGATCTTCTGGTTGTGACCCGGCTTGTCGGACCACATGTGCCCTGCCAGAGGGTATCCAGCCCTGTGGGGCATAAACCGAGCCTCTGGTATCCACACAGCTGGGCTCCTTACCCTGAGCCCTGGCAGGTACTTACAAAGTTTGTTTTAGAGGCATAGTGCACTGGAGAGTCTCAAGAATGTGGTTTTAATTCCACTCTTTTCAAAGATGGGAGGGAAAAATCCACACATGTCTTTGACATTAAAATGCTACAGTTTAATAGTAAAATGGTTCTGCTGATGTGGCTTTCCAGACATTTTCTTATTTTAAAATGTTATTACCAAAACCAAATTGTAATACTTAAATTACTTTTCCTGGAACATTTTCACAATTTTTATTTCCGTTGCTCCCATACGTAGCATGTATCTGAGCATTTAATTTTTGGTCTTCTGTGTGTAGTTTCATTGTTATGATGGCATCTTTAGAATGCAGAAGTCTGAAAGGAGAAGATTTGCAATTATTGTAATGACTGACAATAGTGTTCTTTATAAATTATTTTTTTTTTGGACCAACATTTAACTTTTTTTGTAAAGGAGTTATTGTTTAGGAGATGTCATCTCATCTGCTGAGGATAACATGCCATGGATTAGCACTCATTGCGATAAATGTCAGGGGCAAATGGCTTTAGTGGACATTATAGAAGCTGCTTCGTGCGTGTGCTGTATTTTTCTAAAATCTGTAATGAAACTTAAGTAACCATGCTGTAAAAATCCATATATCCATTTGTAAGGTGCAAGTGACACAATTTAAGCACCATCTTTACTGTGTCCCAGGAATTGGGAACTATTAAATACGGGTTAATGCTGAAAGTCGCACAAAGGCTAAAGTGACAAAATTCAATGAATGATCCTAAAAATCACAGTACTTACTTTTTCCAGAGGTGGATTCTCAACGACCCTGGTCAGTTGCTTTTTATGTTTTTTCTTTAAGCAGTATACACTCACTAGTGTAATGGCCAACATGACCACAAATATTGTCACGGAGGAAGATACAGCTATTATAACCGTATCCTGGCTTGAGACTCTCCTTTCACATCTTTCTCCGACATACCACCAGTCGCTGGTAACTTTACACCTAAACACAGAAATGTAATGGTGTGAGTGCATGAGGTGTGTCTTTTTTATTTGCAGGTGTTTTAAAATATGCACTGGAGGTGTTGGGGTGGATCCTGTGATTTTGATGTATGAGATGTCTATCCGGCCCTGTGTGTTACTGTGTGATATAGAAACAAAATATAACATCGCAAAAAAAAGTTATTCAGATAACATATTGGAAAATGTAATGTTTACCTGCATATTGGCTTTTCATCCTCCACAGTACAGACACCACCATTTTGACATGTATAGCCTTTGCAGAGGTTGGGGACATTGGGTTCTAAAGTTGTGGTGCTTGGCCCTGATATTGGCGCTGTTGTTGTTGTTGTTCCTGGAACTTGTGTTGTATTTGATCCTGAGGACTGGGTTGTTAGGGTAGCAGTGGGTTTAGGTGTTGGCTGAGATGAATTTAGATAGGTGACATCTGATAATAGATTATGAAGAACATATATTAAAAAAAAAAAAAACCAAGTGTGACTTAAGTGCAGTTTTTCCAATACGACAATATTACAGACAGAGGACCCAGACAGGATCCTTAGCGGGAATGAAACGAGTACATGACTTAACTTTTGCAAAAGCTGAGCTACTAATGGGAGAGCTTTCTCTACATGCGCAGAGAAGTTGTCACTAGACTTCCTCCTGAAACGCTTATCCATCAGCTGCCGGTAATTTCATGTCAGCTAGGAAAATAGCTGTGGGCTGGGGAAAGGACCCCCCCCATACATTGGCAAGGGGGGGGACACTTAACATTTAAAAGGGCTGAGCGATCTTTATTCATTTTCATATGTCTGGGGAGTCCCTTTAAGCCTATTGTAACAGATAACGTTTACAAATGAGATCTCGCTTACCATCAACTGACAGAAGAATGAAGGCATCACCCCCTTTAAGGAAATCTCTGCTATGAAGCCTGTCGTGTGTGATATAAGCAGAGGTGCCAAGTCCGCGTCCTCGGAAATATTGTGTTCCATTAGGGAATGTTGAAGGTGTTCCGACTTGATCAGGTCTATCCCAGAAATATAAATCGTTGTCTGAAAGAAATATAATCCTTCTGGTTCGTTGGCACAGTCACCACATGTTGCTAACGAATAACCATAGCTTATGTTTGGAAGATCTCCATTTTTTTTAGTTATTTATTTGATGAAAGGACTAATAAGTACTATGGTTACGGAGCGTTACCATACATTCTTAACAATGCATCGGATGTATAAAAAAAAGTCTATGCACAGGTCACACTTAACTGTATATTCCTGCTGTTGCTGCACACCTGTAGACACCAACTGATAAACTGCTTACAATGGGTTAGATTCAATTGCCTCATACAGTGGTAATAAATAAATAAAAAAATGAGAAAATGGTTTTAAAACAAAGTGCAATAACCAGAGGTACCTTCAGCGGAGGGCTGACAGCATTCAGCTTGGGGAAAGTCCTGACAATTAACCCAGTGTTAAATCATCCAATAAATGTGTCAGATAACATACCCCATATGTACTATGCACTGGATACACGCAAACTTTAGTTTAAGTTGATGTCCGACAATTTATTGGTCCAACAAGAAAAGGACAGGTTGCATACGCTTTCAGTGCCTCAGAGTTCCCTTCAAATGGATCATTCCATCTCGAGAAGAGACAACGGAGGTCCCATAAGTAAATATAACTTTCCATCTTTTCAGGACCACCTGTGCTCCTAAAAACTTATGGAACAGTAGCTGCACACAGGCCAAAGATCAGTATGTGTAATGCCAAACATCTACTGGAGTGCTGTAAAGTATACTGCCACTGGACTCTGGAGCAGGGGAAATGTGTTCTTTGGAGCGATGAATCACACTCACAATCTGGAGCTCTGTTTAACGAATTTGAGTTTGAGAATGCCAGGAGAGTACTACCTACCAGAATGCATAGTGCCTACTGTAAAGTTTAGTAGAGGATGAATAATGGTCTAGGGCTGTTTTTAAGGGTTTGGGCTAGGTACCTTAGTTCCGTTCAAGGGTAATGTTAATGTTACTGCATACAAAGCATATCTTTTTAGACAATGGTTTGCTTCCAACTTTGTTGCCAGTTTGGGAAAGGTCCTTTCTTGTTCTAGCATGACTGTGCCCAAAGCAATGGCCATAAAGAGATGGTCTAACAAGTTTTTTTTTCTGGCCTGCCTATAGCCCTGACTTTGAGCTCATCGAATACTTTTGGGATGATTTGCGATGAATTGCGAGTTAGGCATTCCCGTCCTACATCAGTGCCTGATCTCTCAAATGCTCTACTGGATGAATGGGTACGAATCCCACAGACATACTTTAAAGTCTTGTTGAAAGTCTTCCCATAAGAGTGGGGGTATTATAGCTGCAATGGGGAGGAGGGTAACTCTATATTAATGCCCATGATTTTGTAATGGGATGTCCAACAAGCTCATATAGGTGTGACTGTCAGGTGCCCACATACTTTTGGTCATATAGTGTATGTTGAATCCACAGCATTGCACAGCTCATCCTATGAACATATTGATACTGATTTCATTGCACAAGTAACTCACACAGCCATGTTACATTATGATTATGATTGATGCTTGAAAATCTTAATACTAATTTGGGGTTTTGTTTTCTTTAAAAACTCACCTGTCTTGTATTCAGGATCAGTGGTTATACTTCTCAGGTTTGACATTCGCTTTCGTATATCTGGATTTTGATCCATAAGTACCATGGTCGCTTGTCTTAATGAGCATGGCCACTGAAGGGTATCATCATTTGCTCCGGAGATAAGTAGGAAATATATTCCAAGGTCATATGGCTTTTCAGCATCACCATTGACTTTGATTAATACTTGAAATGCATAACCATCTTTAGAATACAGAGGAGGACTGTAAAGACTTCCATTCTGTTTAGCGGACTCTTCAGTGAAATTTCTGATGTGCCAAACGTGGTGAGGACACCGTGTTTCTGACAGGTTAATGTCATCAATTGAAAAACCACCATTTGAAATTCCATTTCCTTTCACACCTTCAAACACAACACGGAATTTGTTGGACACATTTAAAGAGACGTGATACAGTTGCCAATAGTCAGCTGGGTGACCTGCAAGTAAATAAATAGGAAAACACAGGTTTATTCTCATATGGCTTAGCATCTGTCCTGGTCACTATTTACATGAAATAATACTAGTATGAATAACAATTTTGTCTGCAGATTCTTGCAAGGACAACATTGCTTTGGGAGATTGGGTTATTTATTTTAAATTTATACATAGAAACATTACCCCCCCAAAAAATCACAGCAGCCGTAGTGAGGACAGTAGGGGCAGTGCTAATAGTAACTATAGATACTCTCCATGTGTTAATTATATTTAGTAAATGACCCACAGAGTCCCAAATGGTACTTACCATCTACAGTGCTGATAAATTTCAGGGTGCCATTAGGGTAGGCATCTGTGTACTCTCTGATCCAGATGTTCAGCTGATCAGTTTCATGACCACTGTTGTAATAGAAGAACTCCACACACTGAAATCCCCTCTTTGGGTAGAAAAGTCTGCTTTCGAGAAAAGCTTTATGCCCAGTATTACCTGTTGCCGTGCTAAAGTGCATGAAATAGCCACTATCTGTATCAAAAAATAATTTCACAAAAGTTAAATAAATAAATAAAATATTTGTGCTGATAATGACATGGTAATGACTAACAACATGCGATGAAGGAGAAAGAAGGACAAGTAAGAGCATTATGATGTAACACGTTCTTATTAGCACCAGTAAAGTATTAGTTTAATGAGAAGAATGGTATTTCTACATATTTCAGTGTTCATTTTTGTAAAAAAGAATAACGACACATTAAAACTGACATACGACAGATGACAAATACAAGGAGAAAACAAGGAGAAAAGGAATGGTGGAATTAATGTCATATAGGAAATTGAGGTACAATATTTTACTTTAATATGCTAGTTTCATATGTAATTGGTTGAACCTTTAAAAGTATACATGGATTATTAACTTTGTGAAGTAGGCTTAAATAATGTTAAATAATCCATGTCAACCACCACACGTTGATTTATTTTCTATGCTTGTGATCTAGTTTTACCCTTCATAGATTATGTGGTGATTTAGGGATTTAGAAATCGTACACAACCTGCTTGTGGTATCAGAGTTGTTGTTTTTTTTTTACACAACCCTAGCTTCAGTCATAACCACATAAACTATGGCAATGATTCATGTTCCGAGATAATAAACTTCATACCTTTGCAGTTCCCCATGTTTGAATGATCACTAGAGGGTCCATTAGGAATGTTAAGAACATGCTGCCAGTCAGCGTTATCTCCTGTACCTTGGACCATACCACAAATATTATTGTACTCAAAGGTGCATGTGTCCAAGAATGTGAGAGAAGATGCTGTTTGGTAAAAAGAGAAATGGTTATTTATAACTTTACTGTATAAAATAACCACAACTATTTTTCTGTATGCTTTTGCTGACATTCTGAAACCATGAAAATGTTAGAATATATTTTTGAAAATATGGTTTCAAGGTAGAAAAATATATCAGTGTGTGTAAGCCCAGTATAGGTGATTGGTGGACTAAAACTTCCATTAACCTGCAAAATGTGCCACATAAACCTTGTGAGTTCTCTGTTTCTCCTACTAATCCTTCTAGCTATACAACCCAGCACTCTTCTTGCTTTTCTGATGCATTGATGGATTGCCTACTTACCTTTAAGTCTTCACAAATAATTAAGACCCTCGCCCCTGGTGTTGCTGACAGAACAGTGCCACCAATGATATATTTTGCCTTTGTATTAATACATTCCAAGTGCATAACCTAACAGTTATCAACATGTTGCTATAACTGTTTCTTTAAAACTACATAGCAAAATCTTTCTTTAGAAACATAGGATTTGATGGCAGATAAGAACCATTTAGACCATCTAAACTGCCCATTTTTCTGTATATAAAGATTCACACCTTAATCAGTCCTTGGACTTGTCTGAAATTCAGGATAACTATATGCCTATTCCATATGTGTTTAAATTGACTCACTCTGTTATCCTCTACCACATTTGATTAGAGACTGTTCCATTTATATACCACCCTCTCTGTAAAGTAAAATATATTTCAACATTGTATATTTCCCTAAAGTGTAACCACCACCGCTGCAAACAGTGTATACTATAAATAGATACTTTGGCACAGAAATTACATTTTGCGTCAGAATTTACACTAATTACGCTTTCAATATCGATAACAATTACATATTAATGAGCATAGTCCCAAACAAATATAAGTACATGCAAAACCTCGTCACATACAGCAATTGTAAAGTCGATTCAGTTTTTCAAGGTCATAGTCACTGAAATCCATTCGTTGTCCAATCACATCACTGAATGCGGGGATCCTTGTCACAATGGTTGGCTCAGATCCATTCTGGAAAGCAGTTTTGCTGTAGTGCATAACAGATGTGTAGTCATATGGAACATTCAGGGCACTGGAACGGGTATCATCATATGTATTAAAATTGTGCTCCCTCCCTGTAATAAATAAAACATGGTCAGGAACCCAAATAAACATTAAAACATACCAGATGTCACATTCCACCAACATAGCATAAAATGTGTCACATAACATGGTATGTTTACCGTGTTCATGGTGCAGTCTTTATGCACCTTGTTGCATTTTGAAATGGTATTTTTTTCTTATGAATTTATGGATAGTTATTTTTATTATTTATTGTTTTATATAGCCCCATCAAATCCCCTAGCGCTGTACAATGGGTAGACAGGACATAACAAGTAGTGTATAGCATAACAATTTGACTTACGGAAACAACAGGCAAGGAGGGCCCTGCTCAAATGAACTTACAATATAGAAGATTGTGAAGCCAGTTTTGTGAAGAGAAAATGCAGCAAATTAAAGTCTACTGTTAATTTTAATGCTAACTAATGCAAGGCGTCTTTATGAATAGTTCACTTTTATGGATATCAATATTGTAAGTTTCTAAGCAGATAACAGATGTAGCAATATGTGTGATTTTGCAAATAGGTTCAAGAGCGTTCATACATGTAAAACAACTAAATGTGCCATTTACTTCAGAACCATCACCGTGTCAATTATTAAGAAACAAAGCTTACCCGATAGAATCCTGTCCCACATTATGATGACGTAGTCATCTCGATCAGCACGAGACTGTTCATGCCAGAATCCCAGAGCATGAAGGAATTCATGTTGTATAGTGGCTATCCGGTCACAATTTGTTCCCAGCGATAGCTGTTGTTTTCCTCTCCGTAGATTTCCAACATAAGAATAACATCTAAAAGAAAAAAAATTATTTACTGTATTTTTTCATTATAAAATAATACAATCTTTACATTAAGGTATTAACTTAATCTTGGATTGAGCAACCTGTGGTCATATAGTTGGAGCTGCATCACTTGCAAACAACTTGACCAACTATGGAATCCCATGTTTCCATTATCACTCAGCTCACCACCATAATTGCACCAAACATTAAGACATTTCGTAGGAATGAAATAAAAACGCTTGTGTACATGTAATATTGACCTGTATGTATAACTTGAGGATCAGCCAATGAATACAATGATATTAAAAATGCTTAACTTTCTATAAATAAAAAACTCCCTTTTAGCATAGTATGATAAAACATTGGTTTGTTCATACCCACTATCCTTGAACACCGAGATATAATTTGTTTCGCCTTCCCAAGGTTTGAAATCAATGCATGATTTAAGTCGGTAACGTTCAAAGGCTTCTAGGACCAACGCTTTGGCATTAATTTCTGGAAGAAACAAAATTTTAAAAAAAACTTTAGTAATATCATTGGCATCAAGGGCTACACACAGCTACAGGGGATCAGTTTATGAAAGTTGCTATGAAGTAATAGGTTTGGTTTTGTTCAACAAACAGAAGGTTCACCTATCAAGGAATACAAAACCATCATAATTCTAAATGTTTGACAGTCAACACGGAAACCATTTCTGGAAAACACCATAATCCTGTAAGTAACTAAAAAATACAGTATGGGGAGAGAGAGAGAGGTAGAGAGAGAGACAGAGAGAGACGAGAGAGAGGGAGGTTTTAATGAAGCATCCCTATATAGAATTTGTAGGCATTATCAGTGTTTCTGAAATGATTCCCATTGTTTCTGATACAACCGGTGTATATCTGGAACATTCTTTAATCTGTTATATTTGCCCCTAACACCGCTTCCGTGCACATCTTGCCTCTTGGATTCAGCACTTTCTTTCCCCAAAGATAACACCACCAAAAAAAGCAAATTTCTGTTAATCCCAAAAGATGCTATATGGTATTTATACTTATCTATAATTTTATTTAGGAAAAAGTGGGGTATATTATTGTTATTAGAAATAATAATAAATGCTTATTTGATGGTGGTTCTGGACAAATGTCCATTTCACTAAATGGTAAAAGAGTCAACAATCTGCAGATAAATTAGAAAACGAAATAAGCAATTTCACTGGGCTCTAGATGGCCCGGGGAAGTTTGAAAATCGGCTGTAACAAAATCCAGAAATCAAGAAGAGTAAAAGGTACATCCATAATTGCATCTTTCCCAATTGTGCTTGGATGGGCCACGTGGTCCCAACAGTCCTGCTCTAGTGTACTGCTTCATATAGAAAGTGGAAAACACCCCTTAAACATCCTATCTATGTTTTCTACGGCAATGTTTCAATTTGTTTAAGGAAAGTTTCCTCCAATAATTTAATTTCCGAATTAATGGTATATAGACCTGAAAATCCTACGCATCCCAACTTGATGCCAATATTCTGATCTATTGAGGAATTACCAAACTGTTCGCAGTACTTACCCAAACTGTCCTCCAAAAAATAAGGAACAGGGATAGGCCACCTGTACTGTTCACCAATGATTGAGTTCAGTTCACTTACCTGAGTGGGAAAAATGAAGAAGAATATGAGTTACAATTAGATGACCTAGTAGTCATGACCTGTAAATTATGAATAATTATATAAAGTTCTGTGCAAAAGTTTTAGGCAGGTGTAAAAAAAATGCTGTAAAGTAAAAGTTGCTTATTTTCTTGGCATTGAACAAAATGCAAAGTGAGTGAACAGAATAAAAATGAAATCCCTTTGCCTTCAAAACAGCATCAATTCTTCTAGATACACTTGCATATACACTTTTTTTCAGGAACTCAGCAGGTACAAACCTTTCAGAGAACTAAACTGGATTTAGGCAGCCTGAGTTACTCTCTCTTCATGTGATCCTAGAATCGATGACTCTATTGTATTACTTAAGGTTGACGTATGCATTTTACAACTATTTTATGACAAACTGAGCTAAAATATATTAGTTTACTTAAGCAAGTAATATTTAAAATAAACTCTCACCCTATTATTGTATTAAGTATCTAAAGTGATCATTTTTTGGTCACATTTTGGGTTAAATTATGACTGCCAATGATTACGCGCCTTAGAGGAAAACTTGTGATGCTCTAGTAGTCCTAGAGCATTTTTTTCTCCTCCTCTCCCCCTCCCAAGCATCACTTACCCTAGCCTCAACCATGTGCTGATGCTCAAACTCACCATAACACTCGCACAAAGTAACACCAAATACTAACCCACATACACTAATGCTAACGCTATACACTTACACACTCTAACACCATACCATAACAGACACACACAATCTCCGTTCTTACTTACACTCTTACACATCCACTGTAACGTACATATATATATATATATATATATATATATATATTCACTCAGTGATGTGGAAGTGTGGCAGACTTTAATCATAATTAGCTACTTATAATTTGATTATGATGCTTTGCCAATATCAGATTATCAAGCTATGTCATGTGTCTTTTTTTTAGCTTTAAGGACAGCAAAAAATTCCTTATCAATGTTTACTTAATATTCCCAGCAAAGAAAATATGTAAGCATTTAAGCAATTCTATTAATAAGTTATCAATTGACAGAAAGTTAATTTTTGATCTGTGTGAGCTACAAAACTATGACCTAACAAATTGAAAGAACAAGTACGGCTTAAGCTATGTGAATTATTCTGCCCTGTTGGTACTACACGTCTATAACCGATATTATTAAATGTTTGTGATTAGGTAATGTGGATATTAGAAATCAGGTATCATGAACTGTTTGTAAATAAGGGCAAATATTACAGTTTACCTAAAAATCATGGTCCTAATCATGGTCTGTCACCAAAGATATTTAAAAAGCAAAAAATCTTACTTAGTGTAACTTACTTCATTAAATTTGATGTCCCCTTCAAAAAGATCCAGTCCTGAGAGAGAAACAGAGTACACTTGAAAAATGTAAATTTCAAAGCATAACGTATACATAAAATAATGGGTGAAAATAACATACCTTCATTTACGTCAAGAATGTCCAAGTTTTTTCCCCCATCCACGTCAACATCTGAAGGAAGAGAAACAAATAAGATACAATGTTATTCGCTAAGATAAAAAATAAAAAAGTACTGAATGTTGAGAATGTCAGGTCTTTAATGTGTGGATTATAAATTCACTTTGAAATAATACATACGAGTTGTTTATTAACTAAAGGGCAAATCGTAAGAGAATTACAATTAGTTGAAACATTTAATCTAATCCTATTAAAAAGGCCTAACGCCAGTGTGCTTCTTATTACTTGTTTCATAAGAAAAATGAATGTAGCCTTTTTAGCCCAAGTGAAGATGGGTCAATACTTAACTTTAAAATCATATACTGTATAACCATGATGGTGCCTAGGCAGTCATATCATGATTCTGTCCTTTATATGCTCCTTCTATGTTTTTTAATGTTTTCCTTTCCTATTAATGTGTTTTGTACAAGCCTGGGTGGCCAAGCGGCCCTGGCATTTGAAGGCTGTAAACTGGATATGCGTGTCCACTACCTTTTTTCTACTCATGTGGCATATGGCTGGGCATATCCAGCCACTAGGTGAATGCTACAGGACCCGACCTGCTGCTGGAGCGTCAGATAGAGTGAGTACATGGTGATGTCAACCACCAGCCAACAAGCAATTGTGCCAGACTGTCAGTCCGGACCTGGTAACAAATCATTTAAGTAAAAAATATGATAAAAGAGGCTAGAATTTTGGAATTATAGAACAGCATGATGTCACTTCTTATTTGGATTCCAAGTTCGCGGTGCTTGGTTGTGCATGTAATGAATAGATGACACAATCTTACCTTTTAGTTCAGGAACAGGCTGGGGAAGAATATAAAAAATAATTGAATAGTTTTGTTGAACATAATTTAGCCCACAATATTAATGTGTTGAATTAGAATTTGGAAATAGCGTGGAGGCCAAGTTAGTAGTCATTAGTCTAAATGGGAATGAGTATAATATATTTATTTTTTTCTTTGTTTCAGACATTACATGTATGGCTGGCCCCAGACCACGATCCGTATACCAAGAAAATGGAGGCTTTTTCATTGTGCCTCACAGACATACATATTTTGTAATATGATGTCATGTCACAGCGTGTTCTTCATCACAGGGTCTTTGTCTAATAGATATAAAATATAAAGTTTGGAAAGACAGCAACAATGCGGAGAGGGTAAAGGCTTGGCAAAGTCGTTGTGGATAGAAGGTGTCTAGCTAGTAAAGTTAATGTTCCTAAGTTTGCTATAAGTATTTGTCTGTTTGGATTACAGTTCTTGAGGAAAAAGAATAGACACAAAGGATTTAAAAAGTCTTACAAATGGACACTGAATCTAAAACAACATTTTTACTTTAAATGACACTTGGTGTGGCGACCACTGATTAAAGTGTAAGACGTTATCGGTGTGTTCTGTCTGCTTGGTAATGTCTACAAGTAAATATTTAAGGACAAAGTCTATGTGGATAACATCTTTTTCTCAAAAACTAGCAGAATATAGCACTGAAGTACAGAACAAAGTACATTGGAGTCATTAGGACATGGCTTAGAGGATTGGAAGAAATCAATATGAGGCACACTGGCAGGTGATACAAAAATGACCATCTATGTCTTTTAATGATCTTCACCAGTTGAAACACTATTGTGTTGTTTAAACCTATAGTGTCATATGTGTCCATGTAATGCATGGGAAGTGTTAAGTAAATGAGAAAGTGGTACATAAGTGGAACAGTGGTAGAGATGAATACAGTAAATTTTCAATTTAGTTTTTGAATCTATCTAGTGATTAAATGAAAAATGTTTGTCAGTGTGATGCTGCATGCGTCAGAGGAAGATGTGGTCAACAGACCAAACGACATTTGCTTTTTTGATCAGTGACAAAGTGTGTTAAGACTGCTCTTAATGTTTCAAGTAACCAAAATTAATCTGAGGGTAACGATACACCCTGCTTCCAATAAAATCAGTATTGTCCTATGTGATACCTAGTAGAATTTGTTAAATAAATTACTCGGATATTTAGCAGAATTCTTTATGTGGGATGGATGTGCAGTCCTGGTAAATTTGTTTTTTTCTGTGATCATTTAAAGGTCACAATTCACCTGTACGTGACTATGCACTGGATAGTCCATCGCATTTACTTTATTTTAGAACTCAAAAATACAAGGACTTGGGGCTACGCAATCATACTTGCCTTTTAGACTAATGGAAATTGGGCAATTAAGTAAAGTACTTTTAGTAATTACTATACAAATATGACAGTAGGCCACCAGGGTACTCAAGGCAGTAATTCAGATTCATATACAGAAGAAGCAGATTTCCATTTATGTGAATGTTCAATACAGAATTTGCATATTAAAAATGGTAATTCAAAATAGGTTTCTCGTGCTAATAATTGGTCAGTATACAAGTGATGCTACTGGTTTATATATTCCAGATGAGGTATTCATGGCACTCACCCCTCCACAAACAAGCTGCAAGAAGAGCAGAATCAATGGGAATCTCATTGAGCCCATGCTGGGTATGTAGGCGAACACTGAAAAATGGACTATGGCATTCTGATAGCATTACCTTTTATATTATCCAGGTAATATCACCTATGTACTTTGCTCTGCAGTATAACATGCTAACAGGTTACAGCTTAACAATCCAAGTAGAATCTTGAACTTGTCATATAACAATCTTGACCGTGTCATTGAGTACTTTTAACCATGTTCAAAATATCTCCAAAGGGTTACATATGTCTAGAACAAGGCTATGTAGCCATCAGTTTGAATGGAGCCACACAATTCCATCTTCCTCAACCAACCAGACAATACATGTAGTCTACAAATAGCAGTAGAACCAGATGTGAACTATTTCAGGTTTCAACTTCAGGCATTTCTGGGGGCAGAGTGGAAAGCCTGGGGGCAGATGTGCATAACTGGGGGCAGGTTGGCAAAAAAAAGGAAATACAAACCGAAACATTTTTCCAT
Source organism: Spea multiplicata (assembly GCA_009364415.1). Classification (NCBI taxonomy): domain Eukaryota; kingdom Metazoa; phylum Chordata; class Amphibia; order Anura; family Pelobatidae; genus Spea; species Spea multiplicata. Next base: position 3,127 of record VKOC01015565.1, on the reverse strand, counting down.
CATATCTTTTATTAAATATGAAAAAATATTTTACATGAATTAATATTTACTAGTAAAACTTTTTTCCTATAGGGTCACCTTATATTCAGGCTTTTTCTTTTTTCTTAAATTAATATTTAGATTTTGGGGGGGGTCATCTTATAATTGAGCAAATACGGTATTTCAGAAAAATTTAATTTAAAATTAAAACCCGTTCATCATATTATACATGTAAACTTGTGAACACTAGTATAGAACAGTGATTTATCGTACATGCTCATGGGCACCAACTTTCTTTGGTCAAAAGCCATAATTACAGTTTTTGCAGTCATAGCTGGGAGATTTCAATAGGTCCTAGACAGGGTACCAAAATTGGTAACTGGCTTCTTGTAAGTTGTAGGTCTGGATTATATTTTCGAGGTCATATCATGCTAGCTGTGTCAGGATGTCCACTTTGCCAAGTGTCCGAGGCATTGAATCAGAGTTTGATTAACATTTTATATTATATTTATATATTGCCCATATTCAATACAGAGTAAGCAGATTTACATTGTCGTTTTTATTATATTTATTTGTATTCATATTCATATATTGCTCAGAGGAAGCAGATTGATGTTATTTTTTAATATATATTTATATTCTGCAGCAGTGTACGACAGGTTAACAAGACATAACTTTTTGGTGTTATGTTATCATACAATGGGAGCATATATACCACAACATATATAGCAAATTCATTCAAAATAATGATGTGAACTGCCACAACCGGGTTAGCCATGTATATGAAAACATTGTCCTAAAAAGTAATGTCCTACAAAGATCGTTAAATGCATGAATAAAAAAAATGTGAATGTCCTTCTACTTTTTGCTTTCAGTGTGCTAAACACAACAACACAACAACAAAAAGTTAGATACAGTGAATGAAGGAAAAATGGTAAATGGTAAAAAAAATAAGTAGGGGTGGGAGGTGGAAAAGACTCCTTATTCAGTCCCCGATGGGGCTTAAGGCACAAGTGGTGATCCAACTCTTATAAGGTAAATTATTGTTGCAAAATTATATATCCCATTTCAATCTCATAAATTCCTTAATCTCAGATAAAGCACTGGCGGTCCACACAACCAGTCACTCCACACATGCTAATTAAAGGTCAGTATGGGCATTTGGGAATCGAACCACTGGGGCTACTGAAGACTATAGTTGGTAACCACTGTTGTATACACTTTGTCTTTAATTAGCCCCATTGTAACAATTTATGTAGTGCTCAGGCAACACTACCGAGTACAAAGGTTGTTATGATAACAAGAAGTGCAGAAAAAGGAGACATCTTCAGAGCACTGGTTTTGTTGGGGACTTTATTCTCACACCTGTCACCGACATACCAAAAATCACCAGAGACTTTGCACCTGCAAAGGAATAACATGCAATTCATTTCTATTAATGTAATGGGTTTAATATGACCTGAAGTAAATAGTAATTTTGTAAGCCTTTTTTATGTGCAGTATTGAAATATAAAAATCATAAACACTCAATTACAGTAAAACACAACAAATACGGTAAATAAACTGCTGTTTCTATAAGACTGGTAGTTTGTTTTGATGCATGTGGTTATTAATCCCAAGAAGGATTCAGCAAGTCACTGATAATTATATACTGTTCATGTGTGTTGCACTAACACACAAACTTACTAACAGCCACTGACTCTAACACCATACAGTAACAGGCACATATTCACTCTAATACCATGCACCTACACAAACGCACTCTCTATCTAACCTTTCCCTAGGAGCCGCTAAACCCAGGCTCACCTCTGACACTTTAACATCATACGCAATATATCTTATTTATTTATATAGTGTCACCAGATTCTGTATTGCTTTACAATCAGAGTCAATAGGATAAATTCAAAATCACAAACTAGTGCACAAGAAGAGGAGGGCACTGCTCTTGTAGACTTACAATCTAGTCGGTTAAGGGGGAAGTGAAACAGTAGGAGAGAACTGCTTGGATGAGGGTGAGTTGCTTGACTCAGGATGACCTGTCAAGGTGGTTGGTTGTTCAGATGGCTTAGACAGGATGCTGAGTGAGAGGGTTATGAGGAAAGTCGTATGCTTCTTGAAAGAGGTGGGATTTCAGAGAGCTTTTACATTTGCATATGAGGGAGAAAATGTGACAGAAAGGGGAAGGTAATTCCAGAGTAAGGGTACAGCACGGTGAAATCCTGGACGCAGGAATGGGAACACGTAATTAAGGTAGAAGAGAAATGAAGATCATGACAGGATTGAAGAGGGTAGTTAGGGGTGTATTTTGGTGGAAAGGTAGAGATATATGAAAGTGCAGAGTTGTTAAGGAGTTTGAATTTGACTCTGAAGGGTATGGGGAACCAATGGAGCGACTGGTAAAGATAGTTGGTGTTGATAGTTTATTCATATTTACCTGCACACAGGCTGTTGGTTTTTTATAATGCAGATCCCATCGTTCTGACAGATATTTTGGGTACACAGTTCTGGGTTTGCAGGGGTAGAGAGCGGAGTCGTTGTTGGTTTAGGAGTGGGTTGGGAGTCACTTAGGTGAGACACATCTGAGAAGAAATATAACTTTGTTATTGTATCAAATTATCTCTGGTAATAGTTCCCCCCATCTCTAAACATTTCTCCATCTCAGTGATTTTGTGCACACAGATAAATCATCACTTTCAAATGGTATAACTGTATTAACAACTGCATTAATCACAATTAAGTGTATGGAAACAGCATAAAATGTGTTTCTACATTTGTATACGAAAAAAAAATAATGTTTGTCGTTTAAAGATACTACTTTGTTTAATGAAAATCTATATAGGAATCACAAAGTCACATATAAATGCTAACCGCCACTCTTTCACTTAGACCTGGATGGATACCTGGAAAAACATAATATTCGGGGATATAATCTTTAATTATGGGGAAACAGCTTATTGATCCAAGGAGAAATCTGACTGCCATTTTGGGGTCAAGAAGGAATTTTTTCCCTGGTTAGTGCAAAATTGGAAAGAGCGAAACTGGGGTTTTTTTTGCCTTCTTTTGGATCAACAGCAACAAATTAACCGATATAGGAAAGGCTGAACTTGATGGACGCATGTCTTTTTTTCAGCCTATATAACTATGTAAC
>VKOC01015563.1:0-12996 GCA_009364415.1 Spea multiplicata | reverse complement strand
TACACTAAGGAGCTGACATCTCCTTTTGAGAACGTGATAAATGCATGATAATGGCTACAAAGGTTAACCGAAATGTTAACCTTTTTATTTTTTATTTTATTAAACCAACTCTTGAAACATTAGGACTGACACTATGTAGAATTGGCAAGAAAATGAAAACACATTAGGAAAAGAAAAAGAGATTGAGAGTTTGAGGAGGGAACAGACAGAAATAGAGGGAATATACTATGTACCTCCCAAGGATTCCTATATTTCATAAAATCTTTCTCTTCAAAAGAAGTATATCAGGTGAATTTATGTGGATTTGTCTTTTTTAAAAAATAAATAGACATTTCCAATCTGTGAAGAGGGGCCACATGTTGTACTGCGTGGCCCCAGACTCAGCCATGACCACCACTGTCCACTGTATTCAGACATTTGCAACCATCTCAGGCAGGGCTAGGAATGGGCTTGAGACAAAAATATTTCACAAAGGTCCTTGATTTGTCTTCCGCAGGACATGCCCTACATTAAATAAATATGTGAGGGTAATTACGGCACTCACGCTAGTACTCTCTACTGACCCATGAGCAGTTTTGCCATTCGTTTAAATCTAGAACCTTCGTCAGTTGATGGTAACTGGTATTTCTACAAAGTCTTAATAAGTGTTTGTATCTGGCAGACCTCTGACTATGTTCTTCTGCTTTAATTTAATTCTTCTACCTTTACAGCCCAGGCCTCATGGATTACATCAATTTACTGGTCTTTCTTTTCGCCATTGAAACATTGAACAACGACCCAAACATTTTACCAAATATTACCCTGGGTTATCATATATATGACTCCTGTTTAGATGAAAGAAAAGCTGTGAAAAGCATTCTTCAGATTTTGTCTGGTCGCGGCATGACCGTCCCTAATTACTCTTGTGCGAATTCTAACAACGTGGCTGGATTTATTGGTGATCACCATTCTACTACTACCATTCCCATAGCACAGTTACTAGGGGTGTATGGATACGCACAGGTGAGTAAACTGAATGGTCTTCCATGTAATGTCTGACATTAGCATTCAGTTTCATGGTGAGATCACAACCATGTCTGACTCCAAGCTGTTATTAGAAACCTTTACAGCAGAATGTTTACACTTTTCTCTTCCATCTTGTAGATCAGTTATGGAGCGACAGACTATGCGCTGAGTGATAGACGTGTTTATCCGCATTTCTTCCGCTCTGTTCAAAATTATCTTGTCTATAATAAAATTATATTGAAGATTCTAAAACATTTCGGATGGACCTGGGTGGGAATTCTCACGGTTGATGATGACACCGGAGAGACAGAGAGTCAGGCTCTGAGAGCGTATCTGACAAGTTATGGAATTTGTATTTCCTTTTCTGTAAAAATTAGTTTATTACAAGAACTCTCTGAAAATATGAAAATGATGTCAGAAACTGTTTTAATGTCATCGGCTCAAATTATTATACTCTGCGGCCCTTTCAGCACCAGAATTATTGACATTTTAACTCTGTGTCTCAAACATAAAGATATAACATTAATCCTTCCTCCTGCCTGGGCTTCCAATGATCATCTCACAGATTTCTTTGTAGAACCCCTGAATAGCAGTCTGGCCATAGAACCGCATCCTCTAGCGCTACCGGATACCGGAAGTTTCTTTGATAATATCCATCCTTCAAACCGTCCAGCAGACAAGCTTCTCGAAGATATATGGATATTGTATTATAAATGTATATCGGAAAATTCTGAAAAGAATAGGCTTTATGAAGAGATCTATAAAATCTCTCTGTGTAACTGCAGCGGGAAACATAAATTACTTGTTAAAGATCATCTGACCGTTGCTGTTTCTCCTCGGGTGTTTATTTCAGTGAGTGCTTTAGCTAAAGCTTTACATGACATGCACTTATTTTATAACCAGAAAGCAAAAGGAAATACAATCCAAAACATCTATAAACACCAGGTATGTATGAAATACAGACTGCTTCACGTGTCAGACGCTGACGGACATACAGGAAGAATTTCTAAGGCTTTATTTAAGAATATGAATTCTGGTCAGCCTTTACACCTCATACCTCCCAACAATTCAAAATGTGAAAGAGGGGCACTTTTTAAAAAAATAACCAACACATTGAATTCCCATGAGGCTCAGCCAGACATACAACTTCCGTGATGCTGGCTGAGCGTCATGGGAAGTGCAGCAACAGTAAAGCTGTGAACTAAAATTCCTATGATTCTCAGCCAGCCCAGTGTCCACCATAATGCCGGCTGAGCATGATTGGAAGAGAAGTCCACAGCAGCAGAGATTTTTTTTTAATTAAAAAAGGCTAATGTTAGCCTCCCTCCTTTGATTTTGGAATCAAAACATTTGCTACTGCAGAAAATTTTAGATGAAAAAGTTCCATTTTATTCAGTGGAACAAAACAGAGATCACATTATTCTTCACGATATTCTTTTCAAGAAACTTTTATTTCTTTATTAATTCATGTAAACTATTTTTTCATATTTAATAAAAGCTATGATTGAGAAATTTTTGTTTTTTTATTTTTATTGCCAACCTGCCCCCCAGTTATGCACATCTGCCCCAGGATTGCACTCTGCCCCCAAGAATGCCTTATACCCCATATGACACTCTGCCCCCAGAAATGCCTTATACCCTTCTATATGCCGCTTTGCCCCATGATATGCCTTTAACCCCCTATATGCCTTATACCCCTATATGCCTCTCTGAGGAGTCTTGACACCAGGTGCGACATTCAGGTGGCAGGGTCATCATTTGGTGTAAACAACAAGAAAGCCTAGATCCATCCTGCCTTGTATCAACGATTTAGGCTGGGGGTGGTGTAATTGTGTGGGGGACATTTTCTTGGCACACTTGGCATTGTTTAAATGTGACAGCCTACCCCAATATTGCTGTTGACCATGTCATCCCTTTATGACCACAGTGTACCCATCTTCTGATGGCTACTTCCAGCAGGATAATGCAAGTAGCAAAGCTATCTTCATAAAAATAGGGCTGCCCCATATCTCTGGAATCTACTTTCACCGAACCTTAAGTATTCACCCTCCCACCATTCAAGAAACATCTCAAAACCCACTTCCCTGTCACTGATACAACCCCACACTACCACTCACTCTTTGTCTATGCCTTATGCTTGTCCTCATCCCATTCCATCAAGATTGTAAGCTTGCGAGCAGGACCCTCTCCCCTTAATGCATCAGTTTGTCTGGCAATTCTCGTCTTGTCATACCCCTTGAATATATGTATTTTATTAAGTGCTGCATAAATTGTTGGAAATAAAAGATAATAATAATAATCCTCTCAAACTGGTTTCTTAAACATGGCCATGAGTTCACTGAACTCCAATGGCCTCCACAGTCACCAGATCTCAATCTAATAGAGCACCTATGGGATGTGGTGGAACAGGAGGTTTGCATCATGCCTTCATGTGCATATGGACCAAAACCTCTGAGAAATGTTTCCAGCACCTTGTGCAAAGTATGACATGAAGAATGAAGGCAGTTCTTACTGCAAAAGGTGGTCCAACCGAGTACTAGCAAAGAGTGTAGCTAATAAAGCGGCCAGCGAGTGTATATACAGATCAGCCATAACATTACGACCGCCTGCCTAATATTGTGTAGGTCCTGACGGGTCGAGGCGTGGACTCCACTACACTGAAGGTCTGCTGTTGTATCTGGCACCAAGACGTTAGCAACAGATCCTTTAGGTCTGTAAGGTGGGGCCTCAATGGATGCATCCTGGTGCTATGTTTTCTCCAGGTAAATGACGCATCCGGCCATCCACCTGATGTAAAAGAAAACGTGATTCATCAGTCCAGGCCACCTTCTTCCATTTATTCCAGTTCTTATGCCGACGTGTCCATTGTAGGAGCTTTTGTCTGCAGACCAGTCAGGGGGCCCATGCTGACCCCTCAGCATGGGCACCCTGACTGTTCTGCAGCTACACAGCCCCATATTCAACAAACTTTAGTGCTCTGTGTGTTCTGACACTTTTCTATTAGAACCAGCAATAACTTTTTCAGCAATTTGAGCTACAGTAGGGATTTGACCACACGGAGCAGCCTTCGCCCCACACGTGCATCAACGAGCTTTGGCTGCCCATGACCCTGTAGTCTGTTCACTGTTTTTGCTTCATTGGACCACTTTTGATAGGTGCTGACCACTGCAGACTGGGAACACCCCACAAGAGCTGCAGTGGAGATGCCCTGACTCAATTGTCAAGCCATCACAATTAAGCCCTTGTCAAAGTTGCTCATATCCTTACACTTTTTCCTGCTTCCAACACATCACTGTGATGATGAAAGGTTCACTTGCTGTCTAATACATCCTACCCACTTACAAGCGCCATGATAACAAGATTATCAGTGTCATTCACTTCACCTGTCAGTGGTCATAATGTTATGGCTGATTGGTGTATATGGACAGAGGTCTTTGCTGTGATATGACTTTTACATGTATAGTATTATCCATACTAAATGATGAACATCAAAAAGTTAAAAGCAAAACCCACTGTTTTGTAGTTTTACATATTTCTTCCACAAGTTAGGTGTCACTGAAGGGAAAATCTTGCTTTATGATCAACAGCATCCATTGAGAAAATACAGAGATTTTGGTAATTTTATTAGACAGCAAAATCCTATCTTAAATATTACATTATATTGTTTGCAATTTTTGAACTTTGTCTTGGGACAGAGAAGGATTTTTTTAAATGATATCTCTAGTGAAAGTACCTTGTTTGGTACCTATTTTAACATTTATTAGTATTTAATATTATTACACACATGGTACAGGAAGAGGGGCAATCTTCAAATTGAAAAAGGGCATGAAAAGGCTTAGGGTATTACACATGCAGCATTAAAGAGAAGTGAAATAGCATTTAATGTCTAGGAGTTCCTTGCAAATGATTGCGACGTATTAGAAGCCTTTATGTTGTATATTGTTGTGTATTTTATATAATTGTTACTTGCTACCTCTTAAGTTTTATCGCCATTCTAACACTAATTGCAGCTCACATGCAAAATCCAACGTTGTTATTTACCAAAGAACAATATTTTTTTCTAAATTGTGCCTTCATGGTGACCCTGGTGCTGTTGGTTCTAACGATGTGCTGTAGACTGATGAAGGGTTGATGGTGGTTAATGATATGAAGTTCTAGTAGATGAATAATAGAGATCAGGTATTGGTCTATTTTAGTCGAGTGTTTGGGTGGGTTCTGTTGTAAAATGGGAGGTATTTTTATTTTCTTGATTAATGACGTAGAAGAAAACTCTCCTACATTGTGACTGTGAATGTCCTCTTGTTTTGTTCTAAATCATTTTTCACAGTTGCATCGCTATATAAAAAGGATAACAATTGCATCTCAGTTGGGCCGCACATTTTACGATGAACATGGAGAATTTCCATACCATTACACAATTACAAACTGGGTGTTTTTATCAAATAAGTCTGCATTTAAAAACAATGTGGGTAACTTCACTGAGTGGGCTCCAGATGGTCAGCAGCTAATCATTGACTCGCATTTAGCAATATGGAGGAACAAAGACAACCAGGTAAGGGGGGGGATTATTGGTTTTGTTTTCCTACATTAAAATTAAGCTACATTTCTATAAACTTTACAGGCATAGAGTATATTAAAAATAAGTCAACAGAAATAATATAAACTCACCAGCACATACATCCTAAAGATGGTAAAACAAAACCACTTTGACTGTGTAATGGTTCTAACTTGTGAAAAACCCTGTAGCATGAGGGCCATAAACGTCACACTTAAGACTGACCATCCTAAACACCCACTAACCAGACCTCCCAGCCAGACCTCGCTAAGCCAGGCTCTGGAAAACCTCCCCCAGACAACACACAAATGTCCAGGCAAGTATTTCCTCCCTTACCTCAGGGATACCTCAGGTCTTTTTTAGGGGATCTCCTTGCCCTGGGAGCATAGAGGAAATTCTTCTTTCCACAACAGTCTCTGATCGCCAGGCTCCAGGTTTTAATGCCCAGCACCTATGCCTGATGCAGACCACATAGGAATCATAGACTGGATCCTGCAAAGCCCTAGTCTCTTGTAAAAGCCAGCATTGATCCAAGCTGTTAGTCCTAAAAAAACATGTACCTGCGCCCCAACCATTTGCTCATTCTTTATTAATTTATAAGAGTGGCTCAAACAAGAACTATTTTTTTTCTGTTTGTAGATTCCAAGGTCTCAGTGTTCAGAGAACTGTTTGCCTGGATATCGAAAAGTTCTGAGACCTGGAACACAAATCTGCTGCTACGACTGTGCCCGGTGCTCAGAGGGAGAGATATCCAGCAGATCTGGTATAATAGATTATATAGAATCATACACATAATTTACTCATAGTAGGTGTGTAGGAATGAAAGCCTGCTCCTGGTAAGGTAGAACGTGGAGTTGGGGGGTATTGAGAGCCACACGGAGAGGCAGGTGTAGCTATAAGTGATCAAAATAATAGACAAACAAGAGTGGGTTGACTATAGCTGGGCATAACCTCCCCCACCCGGGGGGAGCAGAAAAACTACCTGGCAGCTGACAACCAACTGTGATACCAATCATCTTACAGATATTATGAGAAATACCTTTTTACACAAGCTCCAACCTCCATGCTTCTGCACACAGCTGGTTCACTTTCACAAATAACCCCCATTAAAAACATAAAAAGTTGTAACGGTTTAACCGCTTAATGCATTGTTTTCAATGGGTTTAGGAACTGTACATTTACTCAAGAAATCTACTTATAGTGGGGTTTTGTTTTTGTTCCTTGTTTGGTCTTTGAGCTCCTCCGTTATATTTACTTCCATGTGAGATGAGTGGAGCAGATTCTTGGCAAAAGTGGTAGAGGTTAGTGCAGCAAGTGACTTGAAACACGCATGGGATAGGCATATGATTCCTGAAACTAAAACAAGGCGAAGGAAAATTGGGGCGATTAGATTTTGGGCTATTTTTATTTGTTATTTTCAGTTCAAATCTAAGAAATGTAAACAAAAATAAGTTTTTTAACATTAGTTAATATGGATACACTTAGTGGGAGGGAACTATATACTATATTATATTTTATGTTTAATTTACATATTGAGGCATAATGTTACTTTGTGTTATTTTTCAGACAGTGAGAACTGCATTGTTTGCCCAAGTGATAAATGGTCTAATGAGAAAAGGGATCGGTGTATTCCAAAATCGGTGGAGTTTCTATCATATTTGGATGCAGTTGCTGCTGTTTTATCCTTTGTATCAATTCTGTTTTGTCTTGTAACTGTTGTAATATTACTGATCTTCATTGACTTCAGAGATACCCCAATTGTGAAAGCCAATAACAAGAACCTCAGCTTCCTCCTCTTGGTCTCCATCATGCTGAGCTTTCTCTGTGTGTTTCTGTTCCTCGGTCGTCCTGAGGATGTAACCTGCATGCTGCGCCAAACAGCTTTTGGAGTCCTCTTCTCATTAGCCGTGTCTTGTATTTTAAGCAAAACAATCATGATCTATATTGTTTTCAGAGCCGCGAAACCCGGCAGCTCCTGGGCAAACTGGGTCAATGTGAAAGTCTCCAATTCTATAGTACTGCTCTGCTCATCCATTCAAGTTATCATTAATATTTCCTGGTTGGCCATTTCCCCCCCATTCCAGGAGCTGGACATGCACTCTTATCAGGGAAAGATCATCATTCAGTGTAACGAGGGCTCGGTTATTGCCTTCTACTGTGTCCTGGGTTATATGGGGCTTCTGGCAGCTGTTAGTTTTATTATAGCTTTTTTAGCCAGGACATTACCGGACAGTTTTAATGAGGCCAAGTACATCACCTTCAGCATGCTGGTGTTCTGCAGCGTTTGGATTGCGATGATCCCGGCCTATCTGAGCACCAAAGGGAAGAACATGGTGGCCGTAGAGATTTTTGCCATAGTGGCTTCAAGTGCAGGACTTGTAGGATGTATATTTATTCCAAAATGCTATGTAATTCTTTTGAGACAGGAATTGAATACAAAAACATATTTACTTGGAAGTAGAATTAAAGGTTTAACCAAATAGTTATAAGAACCATATTCTGAATTATATGTATTATTATCTTATAACTGTCAATGGTCAATTTTAGAAACTTGAATTAGTTTTCTGGAATTCAAAATACATTTTTGCACACAATACCCAATATACTTTTAAGAAGCATATATTTTATTTATAAGAGGCAACTATTTTAACCCTTCTATCCTTTATCAGTTGCAAGAAAGGTGAGGCGTCCACATGTTGCAAATCACAGAGATAAACTCAGCAGCACACAAAGCAAAACACACACGACAGGAACCAAATAAACCTCTGTAGACATAGTGTAAATATAATGTCTATGCCCATCGTATCAGTATAAATGAGTTAATGACTGCATTCAGAACAATTAAAAGATTCCCTTATTGGAATTCAGATGATGCAGACTTCATGTATCCATCCCTCAGTCAGACATTAAGTAAACTGAACACAAATCCCTAAATTATTTTGTGTCTCCTTCTGCACTTGATCATTTGCATACCGATTGTGACGGAACCCTCCATCACTGGGGCCGCTGGAGAGGCCTGACTGGCTTTGTAAAGACTTCTGTGTCACCCCCAGAAGTATATCACCTCATCACTTGCTGAGGGGATTATCTCTGGCAGACAGCCAGGATCTGCAGCCAGGGAGTGACCGCCATTGTTTTGGTTTAATGTCAGACCCCCCCACCCCCATGGTGCACAACTATGTTGTAGCCCCAGGCCAAACCTTGAAACTGATTTCGGCCAGTAATAGATAGAGGAGGTTGGGACCCTATTGTACTGTTAATCCCGTTACTGCCCCTGTTGTCTCTGGGAGGCAGATTAAGGAGCGGTTTGAATCCCAATATCTTGATTTATGTTAATATGTGGTTTGCTGGCTATTTCCAGTACTGTGTGTGAAAAATAAAGCAGTCTTCATTTTGCTTATACCCTACACTGAGTCTTGGCTAGTGACACAGGCTAAGGAAGCACAATTCAGCGGAGGTAGTTGGTCGGACCACACAGCTCCGTGACACCAATAGTTGAAAATATTTTAAAGGACAATAATATCTAATAAAAAAAATATATTCCAGATCATGTTTTTACAATTTGTCAAATCAAAGCTTGGTTGGGCAGTGAATCCCGTCTGATACTACACTTTATTAAGACATCCTTTTATTTCATGGAATAAATACTGTGACATTAAAGGGATTGTAACCCTTCCAAACATAGTCGCCTGATAAACTCATCTATACTAATGTGAAGTTATTTGCTAGTATGACCAGAGCTTAAGCCAACTTGGGATGACATTCGTGCCTACTCACATTGATGACCTAGAACTCCATTCACATTAATGAGTCAACCGCCAGATTCTTATGGTAACTTCACTGATAAAGCACTAGGATAGGCAAAATTACTTACAACATGCCCCCAACTTTCCCGATTTACACGGGACAGTGCCGATTGTGGGTCTCTGTCCCGCCTATCCCTTCCTATGTCCCGCTTTGCAGGAGTAGAGGAAGGGTGAGTCAAGATCAGTACTCACCTCAGGTGCAGCCTGCAGACTAGCTGGGAAATCGCAATCTCCCTCTAGTCGATTCAACATTAGGGACACTTCAGACCTCGCTTTAGTGCTCCTTAATCACTAATAATGCCAAGTGCGGGGATATGACGTCATCCCTAGGCTCGGCAGTGTTGTATATACTTCTCCTCTCTCAAACCAATACCACCAATTGATATGCGTGGAGAATAATCCGCTCTGCGTTGTGTATTAATGATAAATGTAATACCCTTGTTACCTCCTCCAAGAACTTACATATAACCGTATCCCCTTTTCCAGATAATATATATGTCTAGTTCTACTAAGGTTTTCTACCTGATATTACAATAAAACAGCCAACCCAAGATTCTTACCAGAGAGAGAGCTTTAATTAGAATCTACCCAGATTAATGTTACAGCAAAGACAGAACCAGAGTTACAGTGATATACAGAAGACAATCATTCATACCACTCACAGACATCCCATCTATCTAATATCTGCTGCTAAGTGTGTATGCTGTGTGGGTGATGTGCCAAGGGTGAGACTCACCAATCTAGTCTTTTGTGTGTTTCTACAATGTCTTTTTAAGGGATTTCTCTATTGATGTATAAATGAGGTCCCTGTCCTGTGTTCCCAAGACCCCACCGTGTGATGTTATTGACTTGCTATGTTTCCCATGCCTATCTCCAGGTGATGCATTTCCTTCCTTCTCTACATAGTATGTAGGTGTGATATTCTTACAGCTGTCTTTCCTGTTACTTCCCCCTAAGTGGCTTGCAGCTATCATACATACATATATACACACATAAACTTAATCAAGCACATATTAATTACAAATATACATACTTTGTATTTACCCCAACAGGCAGCAATAGCCGGCACGTAGTGATGAGGGAGCAGACCTCTCGCTCCCACCGCAGGATACTGGATGGAGGCAGAAGGATGAAGGAAGACGGATGGAGGAAAAGGTAAGAGATGGGGAGAAAGGGGTGTAATGGCAGTGTATGTGTATGTATGTGTATGTATGTGTTTGTGTGTGTATGGGCCAGTGTGTGTAAGAGCAGTGTAGGTATTTGTTAGCTGGTGTGTAAAGCCAGTGTATGTGTATATATGTGTGTGTAAGGGCAGTGCCTATGTGTGTGTAAGGGGAGTGTATGTGTGTGTGTAAAGGCAGTGTACATGTATATGTGTGTGTGTAAAGGCAGTGTTACATGTATATGTGTAGTGTGTGTGTGTGTAAGGAGTGTACGAGTATGTGTGTGTGTAAGGGCAGTGTACGAGTATATGTGTGTAAAGGAAGTGTATGTGGCGATGCAAGCGCAACAATATAAAGTGCAATTGCTTGCATCAGTGAGTTACGCGAGATTTAAAAAAATAAAAATAAATTGTGTCCCTCTTTCACATTTTGAAATGTTGGGAGGTGCTCACTGTACGTCGTAACTCTGCCACTCTTGGGTCTATTCATAGAAACATAGAATCTGACAGCAGATAAGATCTATTTGGCCTGTTTTTTCCTGATCATTTAGGTCTTGATCAGTTCTTGATTATGTCTTAGCTTAACAATAGCTTTGTGTCCCTTGTATGCATGCTTCGTTTACTGCAGGCATGTCCAAAGTCTGGCCTGAGGGCCAATTGCGGCCCGCGTTCCGGATTGATAAGGTCTGCCAGATAAGTTGCCCAAATATAGATTTTTTTATATATATTAAAGGCAGAGTGATTTAACACCTGTTTAGATTTGTCATCCAAGTCACAAAATGAAAAGTATGCCATTTTCAATAAACTTTGCATAAAATAGTTAATTTGCTTTTAATTCTAATGGTTCAAAGAATGTCAGGCAAAATGGTCGGCCCTTGCACATGTTCACTTCATCAAATCTGGCACTCTTTGAAAAAAGTTTGGACATGCCTGGTTTACTGTATCGGCCTCTACCACTGGTAGTAAAGTACATTAGAAGAATAATGCACTTGGCATATACATTTTAACTTTTTCCCAACTACCTACCAGTAGTGAAGTACCCCACCTGCAATTAAAAACCCTCCACTGCAGGGGACCTGAATCCTCCTCTCTGGCAGCCGGTGAACGGCTGTGCAATGCGCACAGACAACCTCCGCTACTGCACTCCACTTCCGCCGGGGCTTCTATGATGGAGCCTGACACTAATTCATTGTGTCAGGCTCCAAACAGGCAGTGGAGCTGCTTCCTTTTAGTTCCCCCAGTCTCGCTAGAGTTCCCCCAGTCTCGCTGTGCTTCTGATTCCTTGATTCCAGTTCTGCTCTTCGCTTCAGCTCTGCTTCCTTTATAAGGTGTGGGGCACCCGTTATGTTTGTCTCAGTTTACAGACTCAGGTCCAGAAACAGGCATGCTTCATAACAGGCAGGAAGAGCTGACAGAACACCGTAACCAGAATAAGGGAAAAACAAGGTCCAGGCAGAAACGGCTGACGAGCCTAAAGCGCTTCATCTCAGCTGCTGCGCAATAACTCCTGAACACCATCTTTGGGCGCTCTGGGTCATTACAGTCATCTGTGAAAATTACTGGTGGGTAGGTTGTGTCATGAATGTAGTGTCACAGAAGGTTTTAATCACTTTCCTACCTCCCAATGGCCCATCCCTATCCTACGTGTACCCTCACCAGCCAGACATATTGGACAAGTTCTCACTAAGGTTCATCCACGCATTACTACTGGGCAAAAATTACACATTAACTTCTGCAGACTAATAAAGAAAAACTACAGAGGAAGACACTAACTTGTTATGGTTGTAAGTTTTCCTCAAAGTTATATGACATCACATATTTTATTATACCATCATTTACATTAACAAGTGGCAAGGTATTTCACTGAGTGTGAAATTTATTACTCCTGTTCCCAAAGCCCAAACTAATACCAAAGAAAGAATGCATTTAACTGTATAACATATTTTTTCTAACTCTACCTCAATTAGAAGAAAAGCTTGCTGGGGAAAGTGTATTTTTTACACATTGGCAACCCTACTGTATAATCATACCTGCCTGGCATGCCCGGAAGTTTGCCGGGTGAAGCTCCGCTAAGAAAAATACGGCCATATAGTGTTACAGGATCTTCCCATGAAGATCCTGTAACACTATATGGCCGTATACGGATCTTCCCATGAATCCTATCCTACTCTAATGTGGAAGAAAGGAATGGTCCCCAAGAAACAAACAATGGCAGGCTAGCGAGATGAAGCTACTGAGATAAGACACAGTCCTCAGAAAAACAAACAAGGGATGAAGCTTCACCTACCCAGGTTAGGGCAGAAAAAAACACTGAAGATAAATGGGAGGTTCTGGGACGCTTGTAATTTCTTGTCCTACCTGGATAGGCGAAGCTCTCACCTATATATCCTACTGAGAATGACTTGAAACCCTGCTTTGTAACTTCTTGTAGTAGGTATGGTTACTTTTTTCCTTTCTGTAACCATTTT
>VKOC01015562.1:0-13638 GCA_009364415.1 Spea multiplicata | reverse complement strand
GAGGCAGTGTGGCAAGCCTTGGCTCAAATGTGCATAACTGGGGGGGGGCAGATGGGGAATAAAAACAAGGAATGCATTTTTTTTTATTCTGCTGTTAGTTTTTAACATCCTGTTTGTTTATTAAATTATTTTAAATAAATGAAAAATGTACATTATTTTTTTTATCCAATGAATCGATCAATCGAGAAATAATCAGCCAACTAATCGATTATGAAAATAATCGTTAGTTGCAGCCCTATACTATATACTCACACACATACACACATGCTAACACCATACACTAACACCAAACATGCTAAAACCATATACTAGCACATGCATGCTTTAATGCCATGCAGTAACACATACTCTTTACAATACCATACACTTACACATAAATGCGCAAATAAACACACTATTACTCTCTCTCTTGCCCATCATCAGTGTAGCCTGCACAGCTCTCCCACACCCTCTACCCTTACCTCTTACCATAAGTGGAGCCGTGTACTCTCTGTGTGAGCTATCACCTTACAACCGCAGAATGTCTACAAGTATGCCAAACCAGCTTTTGGAGGCTACAACTCCCATCATCCTCATGCTTTTTAATTTAAAAAAATGTAAAAAAGTATTTAAGTAAATGAATATGTCAGCAAGATTTAGAATTTGTTTCCAGAATGCTATATAGCTGATCTCACAATAGATCAGGTTGCTTCATGCTGTCATTTCTTTTTTCAGCAGCTTGGAAATTTACCATGATAGTATACAGCTTAAAAGTTTAGATCAGATTTGAATATTTTTTTTTATTTAACTGCTACCAATTTGCAGATCTGCTAATGTTTACTTGTTTAGCAAACGAGTGAGTGCTATTTATGTTTTTTCTAAATAGAATAGAACATTTAAATCATAAGTGCAACTGTAATAAGTGTTTAAATAAATGAATGTCAATAAAGGAAATCCAAAATCAAAACAACTTGTTTAAACTTTATAAGGATTATTTTATAATCTGGCTTTGTGGCTCCTGATCAACATACTGGCAGTGGTGCCAAAGAAAACAATTATTTCTGATTTGTTTACTTATTGCTGAATTGAGATGTGAACACTCCTAAAAAAAAGCACATTAAATATCCTAGGGAAAATAGTGGCCTATTTTCTGATGCATGTTGCCTCTTGGGCCTCTTTTCCAGTCACCATTAAGGTTGGGGTGAATGTCCACAACGTCCTTCTCGCATGTGTATCTTACATGGCCGATGTGGAAGAGCATAGGGAGTTCATGTTCAGACCATAATGAGTCTGGACGGAACATCACTATAGAGATTTGAGATGACAGTGGACAGTGGCTTCCCATGGGCAAAGCATGTTCAAGTAGGTGCTCAGTACTTTTGCCTGTGTGTTCTGTATTGATCTCCTTCTGTTAGCCCGATACCTGTTGCTGACCCAGCTTGTTTCTTTGACCTTGCTCTAGACCCATTGCTGATTCTACTCCTTGGATTGTTGCCCTAGTGCAGCGATGGCTGAACCTATGGCACACGTGCCACAACAGGCACACAAAGCCTTCAGTAGTGGCACACGCCCAGGTTGCCAACTCACCAGCTATTTTTTCGGATTGCGTTCTGGTGAGCGTCACAAAGGTGTTTCAGGTGGGAGGAGGGCTGACATCAATGCGGACGGCTGACAATTATAAATTATTATTACATTGTATTCTGTTATTTGCAGCACCCCTGTCTTTTTCGTGGTATAATATATTTGTGAATATGTCTTTATATGTCTCGCTTCACTTTTAGTAATTTTGCTAAAAAGTTTAGTAATGTAAAGTTCTTGATCCTCATGTAGAAGAGTTGGCAGACAATGCAGGACAAGTACTGTGAATTGTTAGGCTCCATTTTTGTTATACACTGGTATCATTTCAGTGCAAATGTGAATGTTATTTAATAAAATTTATATGGGCAATGGGCAATGGGCCCAAAAACGTTCGCCATCACTGCCCTAGTGTATCCGACTTGTTTGGTTCTTACCCTGCCTGTCTCTTGAGCTTCTGGATTCTGATTCCCCCTGCCTGACATCTAATCACCTGGTTTGGCCAAATATTTAAATTCTGTTTCTGCTCACTGGTGTGACCTTGGTTTTGCCTCAAGCACATTCTTGCTTCAGAGTTACTTTGGACCTAGTGACAGCGTGTCAGTAAATAGCCATATTATATTTGTAAATATATAAGCTGTACCATAACCAAAACTATTGCTTTGAGTGTCAACAGGCTAAACATGTAATGCAACATTCTGGGGAAGAACTGAAATGAATAATTAATATTTTTTTTTCAATTAATCGGATAAAAAACAATATGCACATTTTTTGTTAATTTAAAATAATTTAATAAACAAACTGGGTGTTAAAAACAAATAGCACAATAAAAAACTTTAGATTGTCATTAATATGTGTCATATGCCTTATACCACCCAGATATGCCGCTCTGCCCCCCCAATGTACCACTCTGCCCCCCCTAGACTTACCAATGCATCCCCAGACTTGTCCTCGGTGCGCCAGACTCCCTGGTGTCTAGTGAGGGCAGCCAGTGGATGTCTTCACAATTTGCATAGGCAACCTCTGTACACTAGTGGAGGTTGTCTGAATGCATCGCACGACGTCCGCCGGCTGCCAGAGAGGAGGATCCAAGTGTGGTGTGGCAGAGCCTGTCCTGGTGTGTGTGTTTGGGTGTCAGTGTGGCAGAGCCTGCCCTAGTGTTTGTTTGTGGAGTCAGTCTGGCAGAGCCTGTCCTGGTGTGTGTTTGGGTGGCGGTGTGGCAGAGCCTGTCCTGGTGCATGTATTTAGTCATCTGTTTCTTGGCACTGTAGGAATAAATTGAACTCTTTAATTTTTACTTATCCAGAGATAATACGCCCACCTGAATTTGTAGTCTCTTGAGAGGACATAACTTTCTAGGCCCAGAGATCAGTGAAAAGTAAAGGTTTTGTGTTATTTACTCTCTTTCAACCGCCATATCCTTTTAAAAAGGATTCATCGCACTAAAGTGTGGCTTCAGGCGTCCCGTATATGATGACTTTTTTAGTGTACTGATGTACTCCCAATCCCATCACATAAGATTCTGTCCTATATTATCTGACAAGCAGTGATGTTATCTGTACCGGTACACATGGATGCCGAGTTTCTGTCTATTTAATCCTCAGCACCAGGACCATGATGCAATCTGCCCAAAGGTATTTTTTTATCTCATGAACAATGTGAGAAATAACATATGCATCATACAGTCACTTCATAAACACAAACTGAATACACTGCATATATAGTTTGAAGAAAAGATTTTTTATTTTTTTTTACCATTTGCCAATTTAAAAATCAGGTCACCTTACCCTAAGAGGACCTCTAACCATACTGCACTGCTAACGTGCAAAATTTAAAAAAAAAAATATATAATATATATATATAAAAAATAAAATTATAAAAGATAATAAAATAATAATAATAAAGAAAAAACTTACATCCCGTTGCCCTAGCACAACATCTAAAAGGTATAACCTCCTATCCCCGTTCACAGCCCCCAAGTATGAAAAACACTACTCCCTACGGTATTATAAGCAGGGGATGGATATTGTCCTCCAGAAAAAGAAAAACTTGTGTATTTCTGTAATATGGAGATGCAGCAAAACAATTTTGGCTGGGTTTGTTTGCCGTAACACATACCCTGTGCAAAAAAATCTAAGCACAGAAGTGTTGCTTAAAAAAAGAGCAGGAAATTATTGCAACAGGCAACTTTGGCGGTGATTGGTGGCCAAAGGCTGCATGAAAAATGTCCTAATGCCCCTGATGAGATACTCAGGGTTGTCTGCTTTACAGAAATATATACTTTTATGTGGGTACTTAAAATGATGTGGGGGTGCTAAAGCAAAATGTGAAAACGTGCATGGTCCCCGTAATGTACAGAAAACCACAAAAAAAACTTTGCATATGTGGTAGTGCTGTAATCAGAAGATGCAACTGAACACGTTAGGCCTGATTTATCTGCCATGACACATACTCTGTGCTAAAAATCCTAAGAATCCTACTAAATACAAAAAAGTGTTGGTGAAAAAAGTGCAGGAAGTCTGCAGCCAACTTTTACAGTGATTGTCGGCCAAAGAGCTGCATGAAGAGTGCCCAAATACCCCTGATAGGATAGTCTGGGTTGTCTGCTTTACAGAAATATATACTTTTGTAGGTATTTTTGTTAAATTAGAGTTGCAATCATACCTAATGTAAAGTGTTAAGTGTAAAGGTAAATGGAATTTTAAAAGCATTTTGAATCAACTACATTGGCCATATGTGTTTCTGAATATATCAATACAAAAGAATATGTTTCACATACTTTGGTGTTTAAAACATTTAATTCCCTATTAGCTATAAGGCATTGAAAACACCTTATAAGATCTAACTGCACTAAAAGAAAAAACCTGCCAAATGTCTTGCTAGATCTTAGGTGACTTTAGGTGGCAAATCTGCAACATTTTTTTTTAAACTTTGCTCTGTGACACTTCATTCTTATGGGATTCCAATGTGGTATCTTACATAGCTATACCTGGGAATTTCCCATGTCAGGCTACCCTGACATGTTGTTTTTTCTTTACCTGTTACCTCAGGCAAATAGTGATGGCTAGATGACTGGGTCAGAGCATCTCCAAAACTGCAGCTTTTGTGGGGTCTTCCCGGTCTGCAGTGGTCAGTACCTATGAAAAGTGTAGACCTCACTACACATGAGGCTTTCAAACCTTACAATGAGATTGGCTGAAAAACAGGCTAATGTACAATTAGTATAGCTCCATGTCATTTGTAGCCAATTGAAGTGGTTTCGTCCTTTTTACTATTTGAACTATTAACTTGGTGTAATTATAAGGGTTGCAAAGTGTATCATTACTGCAGGGCAGCTGAGGAATGGGGACATCAGTTGACAATGGGGACAATCAGCTGTTGAAGAGGATAGATAGAAGAGGATAGATAGAAAAAAGAGAGAGAACAGAAAATAAGGGAACTATGGGAGATAGAAAAAATATAAAAGGAAAAAAGAGAGAAAAGAGCAGAAAAGTGAGATGAGTATAGAGGTTAAAAGGTATGCAAAAGAAAAATGAGAAAGGAGAGGCAACAACGAGAAGAGAAAGAAACAACAAGATAAAAGAAAAGGGCAGTAAGGAGAAGAAAGAAAATACAATACGGAAGGCAGAGTAAAAAAAAAACAGAAGGAGGATAGACTAATCTTCATTTTTTCAGAATTTGCATACAGGACCAGAGGTCATCTCCCCAGTCTACAAATCTCTAGCACATGTACACCAAGATACTGTAACTCAACCACCCTTCCTGAACAACAGAGCAGGCATACACAGAACATCAGCTCTCTCACCAATCCACACTGACCATAGTCCCTCCCTCCACATGCAATAGTGTTCCATAATCAATTAGCTGCTTCACTTGTCCAGAAGACTGCCCAATCCGTACAATGCAGGATGGGGGCTGAGATGGCCATTGACCCAGTATTTCCCAGAACTTTGGTACTTAAAACCTGGGCAAATCTGGGCAACCCTGGGCAACCCTTAGCACAGTCCCAAAATTTTGAAATTCAAGAAAATGCTGGTGTGCAGGATGAATATGGCTTTGGTGAATTTATTGTTGTTACTGTGTATACCTTTGCCTAAAGTTCAGGCTCCAGGTCTGGGTCACCTCTTCCCTCGCTATATCATACTTTGATGCTCGTAGTGCATTAAATATGATTATATTAAAGTATATGTAGTGCTAGTGAATGCATTCCCGGTGTGAAATCCTAACCATAGACTAATAAGCATTGATCCAAAATTTGCTTTTAGTCCATTGTGAATTTCTTGTAAAAGAAAAATGTGACATCATGGGTTTCATTTTCATTACAGCTGTATATTCATTAGTTTTATGTAAGTAAACCAAAAGTCGTACCCCTTGGAAATGTGATACTGCTTCCAGTATGTTTAACTATTCATTGCCACCAATTACCTGTGTAAGTGTCTGGAAATTGGACAGTGTATTATATGCGGGTGCTTTTCAAAAGATCAGTAACATTTCTGTGTGGATTAATCTTATAAATAATAGTGTGTTGGTATGTATGTTAGAGACTGGATTATTTGGCCTTTTATTGCTGCAAAATGCACCCATAATAAGACAGGAAAACGCCCACACCTGGGGCTATGTAGCAGAAGAGGGACATCTCCTAGCCTTCCACTCCCTCCCATAACCACCATAGCTGGCTAATCAACCCTACTTAGCTGTTATAGTGACGCAATCACCAGGGCTTCACCTGACATCTCTTGGTACAAAATGCACTTTAAAATAATTGCCCCTATAGTGCAAGACCCTTCAATATACACCGCTCAGGGAGGGTAATTACCCCCTGCACGTGCCACTAATTTAACATTTTCAGTGCCAACATTTTTGCCTAGTCATCCCATAACCCCTTAAACTAGGCTTCACAGTGGGTACCTCGCCCGGCACTTAATTCATGTGGCCCCTCCGTCTAATTCTTTCCCATCGCTTTTGCCAGACCTGACCAGTGCAGAACTCGGGCCCATACGGAAATGGGAAGGACAAATGTCTCAACCATTGCTTTTGCCAGACATGTGGCATATAAGGCTTTAAAACTATTAGGCATTACTGTTATGCCATTATGGTTTATTATTATCGAAACATATTTATTATGCCTTGTCGTTCCTTGCTATTGTCAGCAGGAGTCATAATATGCAACTGAGCATTTCTGAACAGTTGCCTTAGTAAGCCAGCTATGTCAATGCAATGTTCGACTTCCAGTGCCATATTGAGACTGGGCAGCAGGCAGCAACGCAACATTCACAGTGTCTGCCCTGACTTTTTTTAGCAGCGAGCAAGGATTTCCCACTTACTATAGCTCCTCGCGTAAGGCTGAGGATAGAATAGGGAGGGTAAGTGGCCATAGGCAAGGCCCCAGGAGGATAAGCTGGGGGCCGGGTAGGCCAGAAAACCTATTGTTTGCCCATTAGGCAATACAATGGATTGATTAGGCCTTACCTTATGTAAGTAATAACTCCATAGAGGGCGAGTGTTCATTGAAGGCCTCTCTGCATTGATTGCTGAACTGGAAATGTCCATAGATCCAGCAGAGAAAGTATGTAGGGGGTCTTGGTAAGCTGGTAATATGAAAAATAGATTTAAAAAATCAAGTCATGGCTATTTAGCTCAGTGGTTATTTAAATAGCCCAGTAATTACCCTACTTAGCTGAGTGATACCTTAATGGAGGAGGAGATTAGGTAACAGGATTGGTGGGACTAGTGCAGTGACATGTTTACCTTTGGTGCCGCCCTAGGCCAGACCCCGTTCGCACATCGCCTTTTAATTAAGTCTATGGAGGCACAGCCTGAGGAAACCCAGTCTAAAGAAAAATAGTAGGCCTATTAACTGCCTCCCACCTTCACCATGACTTGGTTGATTTTTAATGAATAGTGCCCCTCCCAACCTGTTGGGGTTTGGTTACAGATGATGGTATTTGGAGGGACATTACTAGGAGGAGGTTCCATTCCTTGTGTGAGATTGTTCTTAATATTGGAGGTGGGGTATATAAACATGGTTAAAAAATTTAAGTAAATCTTGCTCATTTCCTGAGTGTTACATGAAAGATCTATGTTTTACTTATATTAAAACACGTTTCTCTGTTTACTTGAACCATGCAGCCTTTATAAAACAACACCTGTCTCCATGTGATTTGTTTGCTTCTCATTTTACTGGTTATCAGTGTGGTCATGTATGTGTATGTGTAAGGGTGGTTACAGTAAAATGTAGTTCCCAAAATAGATGTTGTTTTTTTTTAATTTAATGGTGGGGGAGACAATCTAGTTAAAAGGAAAAAGAAAAATAATTAGTAAGTATCTAAATAAAATAAATAGTACTTTATATAATGGATTTAAAAGTTAATAACGAGGATATCGCAATGAAATAGCTATGCATCTTGACTAACCAAGTTCTCCAGCTTACTATTCTAGGATGAGTATAATTTTCCTGTTTCAATATCGATGAACACATTTTTTTTATACTAGACCATGATGGAACTTAGATTTCCAGTATCCAGTGATTGCAATTTTTATGGCTACATATATATGGATAACTATTGCTATCTTATCTTTTGACATTTTTCGTCAATTCATAAGAAGCAATGATATTGCTGGAGGAAACTCTAATATTATTTTTATTAGATATTCTAAATAATTCCGGGCTTTATTCCAGAGGATTCATATTTTAATGTATGACCACCATATATGTACATAGTCAGCATTAGCTCCTTCGCATCTCCAACAATCAGAAGAACTGTTGTTATAGATTCTTGCTAGTTTTACAGGGACCAGATGCCATCTGTTTATTAATGTATAATGAAATTCCGTTAAGTTTAGATGCACTTCTTTAATAACTGTTATTTGCTTTAAGCCATTCTTGTTTTGTTATTTTCATTTGTAAGTTTAAGTTTTTCCCAAGATCTAAGAGCTGGTATTTGAACGGGGTTATCTTCACATTTTAGGAGAAATGACTAAATTTTTATTATTTTGTTTATTAATTATAGTAATAAGAGCCTTTGCTATCTTGGTTAGTTCTATGATTCTGTGTTTCTGCAGAATATTTTTTACTCTTAAGTAAGTGAAGATTTGGTTCCGGGGATCTTAAATTGGTTGCATATCTCGTTGAAGGGTTTAACTGTGTTGTTTGCAATTATATCTGAAATCTTCTTAGTTCTTGCATAGCACCAAGGTCTCAGATCTAGGTTGCCCCCACACTAGAGGACAAGTTTCGCAAGGGTATGGAGTCAATAAGTCTGTCTTGCAATATCATTTATTTCTTTAATTTTGACCAAATTTGATATCATGAGGTTCCAAAATAAATCTTAATAAATCAATAGCACCTACCCGAGATGCTTCTATTCTATGCCATGCCTCATGGATGGTATTTTCTTTGAGGCTAATGCACAAGTGTGCATCATGGATGCTTCATAAGTGTCCATTGTGGTAAATTGTTATAAATTATTTATATAGAGAGAGAGAGATAAAAGGGGGTCATTGTCCTGTGAAATTGGCTATGCGTGTGTATTTGGGATAAATGTGTTTGCTGTGTTATTACCTTATAATAAATACTTTTGAATGTAGACGAAACTTTGTGATATATTTTTATATTTGGTGCAAGACCACATCCATTATATTTGGCATACCCAAGCCTCCTTTTTTGGTTCTTAAAGATAGTACTTCTTGGCTCATACTTGTTTTTTTTTATTCTTCCATATGAAGTTTCAGAAGCCTGATTGAATCATATCATGGTTTTAGGATTTTAAGAGGTATCATTCTGAATAAGTAACTCCATTTTGATAATAAATATGCTTTCAATACATATATTCCACCTGTCCAAGATATCTCAGAGTTTTTGAAATCTTTGATCTTTCTAAATGTCTATTTTATCATTGGGAGTACATTAACCTCAACTATCTTTTTTGAGATTTTTATACCTAGATATTTTGCCCATGTGAATTTATAATTATCCTTAATATTTAATTGATCTTGTCCTTTTAGATTTCTGGATAATATATAATGTTTTTCAATATTTATCTTATAGCGTGAGTAAAGAATATAGTTATCTGTCGTCCATTACGACCTTTAATGATTTTTTAGGTTTGCATAGTGTCATCATCTGCATTTTTGCCTCACTATGTTGCTAAATGTATTTTTTAAGTGTTTTATTGTGGTTTTTCTTTAAATGTTTTGTAAAACAGATTTCAGAATCCATCCGGTCCAGGAGGTGTAATCCTTTCTCCTACAATTTCTCTTTAATGATTTATACTTAACGAATATTGTTGTGTTTTCTGTGGTTCATGCAGAATAATGCTGACACTCACTTCAGATGAACAGCTTTTCTTTAATCAGTAACATCGCTTGTAGAGTCCTTGCTCAACTAACAGCCACATGTGCTCACATAAACCCCTCCTACTCAGGGAATCCCCTCCTATTAAAGCAACACAGTCCTTTAATATACACATATCACTACAAATACCACTTGTGTATTTATCCTTATTGCTGTATATATAAAAGGGGAAAAAAGGAAAGGAGCCTCCTGTGTCTTACAATAATGGTGAAATTGCCTAAGGTGTCTTTACTGTTTTCCCATAGTGTTTGTGAATAGTTCTCTATTTTGTTATTAGCCGTATCCTTAGGGTCATAGAGTGATTATTCTCTTTAGGTTATTTGTTCTGTGTGTCTAAAAATTCATATCTTAAAATTTTTAAGTCATGGGGGGCCACTACTTTGATGGACAGCTGGAGGTGCGGCCATGATGTAGGAGGCGGGGTCCAGTACAGGCGCAGGATTTAAAAATCCAGAAATGCGTCTCTCTGGCACCCTGTTGTGGTCGATCACCATGTATTGTTGCCTATGTTGCTGATGTCTGATATTTTGACCTTAGGCCTGCTTGACGACTCTCTCTGCTTAACGAATCTGCACCTTTGCCTTTGATGTCTCGTGTACCAGTCCTTCTTATCTGACTACCTGCTCTGTGTATCGACCTGGCCATCCTGTTCGTGTTAATGCCTGCCGTGCTGACTCCCTGTGTGTATCCTATCTGAAGCTGATCCTTACCTTGCTGCTTGACTCAGTACCTATATTACCTGCATGCACTAGGCCTCCTTGCTGTTGGGATCATCTAAATCCTGGATTATCATCACTAAGGGCCTCTCTCTTGGCAGTGGTAGTCTGGGCAGAAGATATTCCGCAGTGAGTGCCACAAGTGTGGGTGGACATGACATCTTGCATTAATGGCTTTTTGTTTTTTTGTTGTTTTTTTTCTTTGATATCCATAGAAAAGTAATCAACATAAAGACCTCAAAAATCCTTGCGGCCTCCAATAAACCCCAAACGGCACTTTCCTGCGGGGTTCACAGGGCCTTTCTTCTATCCCGTCTCTGTCCTTTCAGTCTGATGGGGGAGCATCCAGCCCCCTTCCTCCTTCACTAGACCGGGATGCGTTCTCATCCCTTCTTTACCGTTTAGGGTGGAGACCCCGCTTCCTCCACACGCTACAAATTCAGATTCTCTGCAACAGCAGAGCCGTAGGATCACCAGCCGTGTCCCAGCAGTCAGCCAGGGTAAGCCAGCGGGGAGGCTCGTCAGTTCGGCGTCTCACGGGCTCTCCCGGAGTCATTTAGCTCGGCGTGCACGCACTAGCAGAATGTTTCTTCAGTACGTCATGCCGTCTGACCCCAAAATAGATGTTAGTGCCCCTTAGCTTTAATGCATTCACCTGGATGCCTAAATACTACATTCTGAGCTTTTTCCATAGGTTTTTTTTCCCTCAGACTGGTTCTCATTAACAAATCCAAAGTCCCCCTTATCCTAACACTTCGATCAAACACAAAAAGTCAAGCATCTATGTTACCTCTTCTGTGACCACAACCCTATCATTTTACAGCTTATCCCTTTGTGTTACATTCTAACAGCCTGCTCCTCACTCCTTTTCTTTCTCTAAACCCCAAATTTCTACAACTGTGTATATGAAGGGGATAGAAATTTAAATCCAAAGAAAATCCAAATTAAAAGAGAGTCTTTGGCAACTTTAAGAGGAAATGTGCATTTGTTATTTCATTCAAGATTCCTAAACATACCTGTCATAGAACAGCTATTAGCATAACAATGGATTGACTCATCATCTTAACTGAAATTAAAAACTACTGAAACTTGTCAGATTGAAGGCTACCATATTTCACAGTGTGAGATTCCAACTGAGCAAAGTGTGCCTAACCCAGTTTTCATATTTTTTTAACAGGGCTAAACTTAATCGCGTCTAGCATGGACACAGGAAATAAATCAAAAAAGACTACTTACCTTAACTAATTGGTAACATTATTGATAAGCTATAGAGGATAGCACGATAAAAATTATTTTTTTAGTTTTATTTTTAAAGAGCTGTTAAGTTAATTGCTCTATGCAGGACATGTGTGCACAATTAGCTTCTAGGCTGCCATTTTAATAAGAATTTCTAAGCCAATTCTTATGACCTTCAGAAACAGGGTAGGATTAGGTATAATCTTTTGAAAAAAACCACTCTCAATGCATAGCATGATAAGAGCATATGTCAATAGAAAAACCATCCAGCTTCAGTGACTTTATACATCCCTAATGCCACTTAATTAAGCCACTTAATAAAAGTCACTTTTCCAACACAAGAGCATTTTTTAATTAAACGATCACTACCCGTCTTGAGATATAAACAGTAAGACCATACAAGCCAGATATACCTATACAAGTACCAAATGCTAGAACATGTTTCTTATATGGTTATACCAGTTAGGAAGAGTTTTCACCCTCCCATATGGCAAAGATACAAATGCTACAGGATAGTCTAGTTAGTATTTATAAATGCAAAGTCATGCTCGTTGGTGGTCAGGTATAAAAAAGAAGTGTTGTAGGCAGATATTGTAGTGTTCGGTTATTTGAGTACAGGTCAGCCTCCTGCTTCCCTTCATCTTTGTTTTTATAGCATTTAACAGTTAAGGCTTTCATGTGTCTTTATGTTATATTCAATTCTAAAAACAATCTGTTAATGACAAACTTAATTTCCCAGTTAAACAGACAAAAGGCAGGAAATACAAAATAAAGTTCCAAATTAATTTTGTCCCCTTAATGTGTTTTTGCTATAACATCAGACATGATATCACAAATTACATCAGCGATGCTCTTTTACTATTGACTGGTTACTGATGTATTGTTACTACTAGGAGGAGTACAAGGAGGAATACAATTTTGCATGTTATTCTTTAAAATATGTGTTATTGTTGAATGTCTCATTGCCAGAAGAAAAGAGGTACATGGGTTGTTGTTTGTCAATGATGCACATTTACATTACTGGCACACTGTCAGTGTTCCGGATTCAACTGAAATGCTGGAAGAGCATTACCAACAAGTGATACTGTTGGTAAGGTAATTAATGAAAGCATTGATGATATAATTTGTGATGTAATGATTATGTTATTGATGATTAATTTTAATGTAATGTCATTAGCCAACCAAATGTGAAAGTGAACTTAATTTCGAAGAACTTATTCGATTTGCAGATGGTGTGCAAATCCTGTGTGTATTTTGGTATTTTCAATTGGCTGTTTGGGAAGGCAGTTTTCTAGATTCTAGATCGGGATTCTCAATTTTTCTATTGTTGGTCTTATTCACATGTGCCCTCCTTAAGTTATTTGGATCATCATACTGTTTCTGGTATCAAACTATACGGAATTGTCAGGACCCTGGTAAGCAGGTCGGGTAGGAGCCCAGTAGCAGGGGATACAAGGGGTTCTGTTTGCACCCCACGATGCATGACGGTAAGTGATGTGGTACGGACAGGCGAAATAACACACAGCACAACAGAATACGGAGGAAAGGTACTGTATTGATATCAGATATGACCAGCAAGTAAAGGCAGTAGTCTCTAGACAGGAGGCCCACTTGCGGGGCACACGGCAGGTAAGCCCTCTTGCGGGGCACACGGCAGGTAAGCCCTCTTGCGGGGCACACGGCAGGTAAGCCCTCTTGCGGGGCACACGGCAGGTAAGCCCTCTTGCGGGGCACACGGCAGGTAAGCCCTCTTGCGGGGCACACGGCAGGTAAGCCCTC
>VKOC01015561.1:0-38035 GCA_009364415.1 Spea multiplicata | reverse complement strand
AGGACCCTGGTAAGCAGGTCGGGTAGGAGCCCAGTAGCAGGGGATACAAGGGGTTCTGTTTGCACCCCATGATGCATGACGGTAAGTGATGTGGTACGGACAGGCGAAATAACACACAGCACAACAGAATACGGAGGAAAGGTACTGTATTGATATCAGATATGACCAGCAAGTAAAGGCAGTAGTCTCTAGACAGGAGGCCCACTTGCGGGGCACACGGCAGGTAAGCCCTCTTGCGGGGCACACGGCAGGTAAGCCCTCTTGCGGGGCACACGGCAGGTAAGCCCTCTTGCGGGGCACACGGCAGGTAAGCCCTCTTGCGGGGCACACGGCAGGTAAGCCCTCTTGCGGGGCACACGGCAGATAAGGAGGCCCACTGGGTGGGCTGACGGCAGGAAGCCCGCTGGCAGGGCAGGCGGTTAGCTCAGGTTCAGGCAGGTAGCTCACGACATAGGCAGGTAACTCACGACAAAGGCAGGTAGCTCACGACAAAGGCAGGTAGCTCACGGTACAGGGCCAAAGCAGAGCGGTCCATGCACTTCAATGCAAAGGCCCTGACTAAAGGGCAGGGCAGGTTAATAAAGACCAGGTTCCACTCAGGTGATCAGACCCAGCTGACCTGGTAATCCGATCCTGAGCACTGCAGAGGGAGGGGAGGGTGGCCACTAGTGGAAGCAGCAGGACATTACAGAAAAATAAATAATCCATGGTCCGGGCTAGTAGGGTGAAACCTGGTGTGTGTGTGTTTGGTTATCTGTTTCCTGACACTTAATTTACAGTAGCAACTATTTCATTTTTACTTATCCAGAGATAAAATGCCCTCCTGAATTTGTAGTGACTTCAGGGGACAAAACATTCAAGGCCCTGAAATAATTTAGTGGAAAAGATAAGGTATTGTGTTATTTACTCTATAATATTTATTTCAAGGATTAGTCGCACTAAATTGGGGCTTCAGGCTTCCCATGTTGAATGACCAAGTATTATGTATATGTATGTACATATATGTTTTTTCATAAAAATGGGCTGCTCAGTCTGAAATGCCTGGGCCTATTTTTTGTCCCAGTCCGGGACTGTTGAGGCCAGTGAGTAAGGTATTAAAACGCTATATTAGTTTGATCTCCCATATTTCTCTCTCTCTCTGGGTGTGGAATGCTGTGTCCAGGCTGAGTTGTTTGTAGTTAATTCGAATTGTGAGATAATTAATGGTTTGTAATTTATTTGGGGCTGTCAGAGGGAGGGCTATCATCTCACCAACTGGCCCATGGCCCTGAATGGAGACTCTAAGGCTGAATGGTTATGAAGTTGGGACTTATGGCTTCAGAACCAGTAGCCCCCAGCAACACAGCTGTCATGACATACAGTACATTAAGACAATTTCCATTTTATAGTTTTCTTTTCTGGTGCCATTCTGACAACTTTATTTTCTTACTATCCTAGACAGGGAGTATATTCAAATTGTAAATGTTTTAAGACTGCCAGCTAAGCATAGGTTAATAGATAAGTCATGGCCAATCATTAACTGGATTTAGTGTTTCAGTGGAATGCTGAAGCTATAGTTTATCTTGTAACTGTGGGCGGGCTGGAATTCTAGGTCTTTAAGTCAAATAAATGTTTTAGACATATTTTTCCTTATGTTGGACAAACTGAATTGCTTTACCAAGGACTGTGAAATAACATTTTGAAATAACAGGTAAGATTGACTAGCTATTGTATAGATGTATAGATGCAGAATTCATATTTAAATGATGCACCATGCCAATTTATACAGAACTTTAAGAATGTTGTTCCATACTATATCGGTATATAGCTTTGGGATGAAACAAAGATGCCATGTTTCAATATACCAAGTTTTTTTGTTTGTTTATTTTTCTATTGTTGTTTTTTACAGCGTATGTGTATCAATGCAAAACACCAGTAACATAAATTAACTGCAAGAGTTACAACCAACATTAAGAATAACTAATAAATAATTTTAAAAAATTAAATTAGGGTCCCCGGTATACCCTATTACACCAAAGAGGCCAATGATCACCCCCTTCATCACTCTCCTAGTGAGAATGAAGGGTAAAAGCCCTGGGGGTGTTAAATAACTGCAAACACTTTTTCACAATTGTGACACATTAATAAAACATAATTCATGCCCTAATCATTTCTTAGTTTTACTTCTGTAACCCTTCCTTACAGAAATTACTTGACTTTTCCTACTTCAATCCACTTTGTATGCCCTGTTCAAACTTACTTTCTTCTAATGCTATGACTCTGTACATTTTTTGCCAATATATAAATCGCAGAGCATAGGTTCCCACTTGTCTTTACGTTGTAAACTGTGCCAAGCAGGGCACTTCGCATTGCATTGTCCTTGACTAAGTTTTATTTTTATGTATAACCTCATTGTACAGAACTGATAAATCTGCTCCATAATTAATACTAATAGTAATAATATCTACCTCAATATGCTGAGAGATGATTTCAACTAACACACACAGAGTGAGAACCAGGGAAGTACACAGTCATATAGAGTAAAAAGGCCACAGAAATATAAACATGGAAACAACGAATCCAAAGGGGAGAGGGTGCAGCCACACGGTGCTATATGTATCCATTGTCTCCTTACTGAGATCCACAGTGTGGAAAGACTACAATGTAATATGGAGCATTGAGTTCACTCTTGAGTTGAGGCTGGAAATGCAAACTTCCTTTTCCCTGTGTTACTCAATAACCAAATTCTAAGACCAGACTGCATAGCCTAAGACCTCCTTATGAGATAACCAAACAACCTCTGGTCTGTATACATTGTCATTTCATCTCTGAACAGAGATTGTGTAAATATTCAGGTTTATAAGAGCATGTTAACACTTCCATAACACATTCCTGGTATTTTCATTGCTGATGTTATTTACTAAATGTGCTTAAATTAAAACTACATATTTAGATGCAAATATATGTGTTTATTTTATAAAAAAAGCTATTAAGTACATCTTGTCTGCCCATTAATGCAAGCTACATGGGATTTATGGAATTCAGTATGAAAAATAACTTAATTGAGACAATCCTAACTAGTACTCCTTGAAGACACTTCAGGTTCGAGCCATTTACACCTGCAGAAATATTTCCGAAACGGTGCAAAACTCATACATTTTAAGATCAATACTACGCACAAATATGCCACCTTTAATTACTGCTCAACTGTATCTTTTCATTTTCCAATATTTTCAAGTCAGGATTAGTGCCAAAGTCATAATGAATTTAGGTGCAAAATGTGTGGATTATGAGAGGACAGTCGTATGCATGTAATTATATATTCCACAGATGTAGATGGTTAGCTCATTTGAGCAGGGCCTTCTTTACTTTTTGTATCTGTAAGTCATATTGTTATGCACTACATATTACTGTCAGATCCAAGAGCTGCTTCCTCCAGACCTACTGTTCTCTGTGCTAGGCTACATCCCCAGCCTTGCGTACACCCTATGCCGCATTCAGTGGTATGGCTTCAGAATAGGCTACATCCCTGGCCTTGAGTGACAGCACGCATGTCCAGACGTGCAGCTGGTGGGAGGCATGTCCTACTCCCTGATGGCCATACCTGGGAACTCTCCGGGTTTGACCAGGAGATTGCAGGGTGAAGCACCGCTTCTCCAGGTCACAGGAACTAGGTCTTAACACGCGCCGCTCCCCGCCCATTTTCCTTTAAAAAGGGGGTGTTTCCCGTTGCCGTCAGGGGCGTTCCCTGATGTCAGCGGGAACTCCCACTGATGTCATCAGGAACGTCCCTGACATCAGCAGGACCTCCCACTGACGTCACGAGACCCCCACTGACGTCAGTGGGCAGTCCTGGCCGCGTCCCGCAAGGGAAGTCTCCGGGTAGCTGGAGACCAGAAGTTCCCAGGTATGCTGATGGCATGTCCTCATTTGTGGAGAGGCTGGTATAGCTGGGTTCCTGGTATCTGGAGTGACAGGACGTGGCATCCTGCTGCTGGTGGGAGGAATCTTGAATATGCATATATAAAACAAATTCACCCTTAATTTCTTGCTTGATAATTGCCAAGCTGAGGTGTCTGTTGCTGTACTGTCACCATTCCCTTTTGTGTCCTTGCTAAAGCTCATTGAGTTACTTGAACCTGTTTGACCTCCTGGCTTTTGACCTTACTTCATGCATTATCCTGTTTGTCTCCTGCTCCACAACCACAACTTGTTAACCCTTTGTGATCCTGTGCTGCCTGGCCTCGACCTCCTTGACTGATTATTACCTGTATATTGATTTGGACTGCCTGCTTCTGGGTGTCTATACCTCCTACCTTAAAGCCCTTAGCCAGTCCCTACAGTTTTGTCCTGTTTACCAATTATTCACCGCTGTGGAATATGATCATGCTATATGAAACTGTAAATAATAATAATTAGTTTATCCTTTTCATCAAATGCTCCACAGATAAAATACAGTATTTACCAATGTATAAGACGCACCATTTTTAGAAAAAATGGGGTCTAAAAATTGGGTGCGTCTTATACAGTGGCGGTAGATTTTTTTTTTTAACTAACTGCTGCTTACCTTCATCCGCCGCGGCTGCACAGGAGTCACGTGAATGCGCATTGCATCACATGACTCTGCTCAGTTCCTGTTCCTGTGCCGCCACATCGAGCAAGGCAGAGGGGAAACAGCGGCCCCCACGGAAGTCGGCAAGCGGCAGCAGAAGATCTGCAGTTCAGGTAAGGTTGGGGAGTAAATGTATGTATGTATGTATGTTAGCATGGATCTGTGTGTAGGGGGCACAGGGAGGGGGGACAGGGAAGCTGAAGGTGATGTGCATGTACTGGCTGCCTGAGCATGATAGGAGTGTGATTGCTAACAGTTGCTAGCAGCCAACATCAATCACACTCATATCATGCTCAGGCAGCCAGTACAATAACTTTATGTAATATTCTTTTTTTTTCATTTTGGCCCCCCAAAATAGGGGAGCATCCTATACCTGGGGAAATACGGTACCTAGTGTAGAAAAAATAGGTTCAATAAAAAGTGTTTATTTTTTAAGTCTTATTTATTTATTTAAGTCTTTCAAGTGGGGATGCGGCCTATAATCGGGTTTTATAAGCTAGGTTTTATAAATATAGTTAGTTACACTATTTAGGTGAAAAGCTTATTTTAATAATCCCGCTATATTGCATAAATATCTTTAAAGGGTGTATTTCAACATGGTCAGTTCTAAGCCACAATAACTTTGTAGAAGATTTACATAATTTCATTAAAACATTAATGCAATCTTGACCTGAGCAACTCATTCTAGCTGTTACTAAGTTTTGTAAAGGGGTTCACCACACAATATCTTACAGAATAGTTTCTGACAAGGGATTCAAATTTGCATTTAAAATCTGGCATCCTTTGTGCAAGATACTCAAGATATAATTGAGTTTATCGCCTACAATCAAATGAACAGCCTGAAAGATTAATGTACATTGTTGAACAGTGGTTGAGATGTTTCTTGAACTATGACCAAGCTGATTGGGTTTCTCCATTAACATGTAAATTTACATATAATAACGCACAACTTAAATGTTTTAGTGCAAGCTATCTGCGAAATAAATTCTTCCTTATCTATACTGTATAGTAGTATATTTATTTTATTAGTTGTATATGACAGACAGAGACTTATGGATCCAAGTACAACTGATGGGCATGATTCTGTCATTTTGGTAAATTTGTTGATTTCTACAAAGCCACAAATACGAGGCCAGACCCCTCCAGGAATTGTAAGAAAACATCTCAGAATTGGCCCACATTTACTCACATCATCTCTAAATGTTTTCCTACTTTCTCTTCCACCACTTCCACATAGGGTGACCACACTTTATTTCTGCTATTCAGGGACACACTATGAAGCGGATGAGATTACACTGATTCACATATGCACACCATCACATACACATAAATACATATTGTAATATATCCCCTTCAGGACCGGGATTTTGATACTAACGTGTCGCTAAAGGACCGGAGCTGTTTTTGTGTTTTTGCCATGTCTTCTTTCACCTGTAATTTCTCTCTTATCAATTAGTGCACCCACACAAATCATATATTGTTTTTTTCAGCACAAGTAGGGCTTTCATATGAAACCATATTAAGCTGGGTAGTACATTGTTTTGTTTGAAATAAACGGGAAAAAGTGGGGGAAAAATGAAGAAAACGCATTTTTTTACAGTTTTGTATACATACAAATTGTACACACATTGAACCAATGGGAAAAAACTATCCCAAATATATTCATTAACTTGTCCTGATTTGGAAACCACCCAACATGGCCAGGATTTTTATCTATTTTGACCGGTATAGGGCAAATATTGCAAGGCATGCATCACGTTTTTGAAATGTAATTTTTTTCAAATTTGGCATCGTAGTCTAATAACTGCAATAGTTGTCACAGATACTGCAATAGTTGTCACAGTTACTGGGCCCATATCCCATTTGGGACATTTTGGAAGCCCCCCCACTGTAAAGTACCCCATAAAAGTATATATTTATGAACAGTAGACAAGTCAAGGTGTTCAACTAGGGTAGTTTTGACAGTTTTCAGCTAGCCATTTCTTCACTGATGTCTGCCAAACTTCACAGGGAAATATTTTTATTGCGTTTTTAACGCATACATTTCAATGTTGCACTGAATTTCTTGCACACCATAAGTGCAACAGTGGAAGAAAACACCACATTTTGTTCACCAACATCCCATGATTCCAACAAGGCCTCACATGCATGGTTCATGCATTTTTTGAGGAAGCTATGAGGGCAAAACTGGAAGATGTGCATTTACATTTTTTTTAAATATTTTTTTATCAGATTGCTTGTAAGTGACAGGTTTAGGCCGCTGACATCAATCAGGGAGAGCGATCAATAATCAGCGACTTAAAATGTCACCGACAAGTGATCAGGTAATAATTATGATTTTTTCATTTATTAATAATTTGTGTTTTTTCATAATTACCCTAGATGACCCCTCTCTCTTTGTAGAGCAGGGTCATCCGTGGGCTGCCATAATGATCCGATCACTCCTATTGGCCAGGAGCGATCTGATCAGCCCAGCATTTGACCTGGAAGCACCCTGGACTTTCAGGTCAGTGCTGTTATTTTTTTTTATTATTATTATTATTTTATTTTTTTTTTAATTTATTTTTTAATTTTTATTTTTTATTTTTAACTCTTTCAATGCTGATGCTCCATTGAAGCACAGCATTGATTGATATTTAGTCCCCACAAGCTTGTGGGGACTAATATTAACCCCTGCAATGCTGCGATGGGGGTCATAAACAATCGCAGCATTGAAGGGGTTAATTGAGGAAGAGGGGGGGTAGGGGGGCTGGTCTCCACACTAATGTGGAGACCAAAGAGCCCTGTCTCCCTGTCCCTGAAGCTGCCTCTGGCAGCTGGGACACAATCTCCAATAGACTGGAGATTGTAGGAGAGGAGTCTCTCTGATCAGCCCTACAGGGCTGATCAGAGGACTTCTGGGGGTTCGTTTTTGCTGCTGGAGGTCTGCCTGGGCTTCCAGGCAGACCACCAGTAGCAGAACCCCCTAAAAAACGGGAATTAACCCCTTCAATGCCGCGATCGCGGCATTGAAGGGGTTAACGCTGCACTGATGCACTCATGGAGCGATCAGGCAGCAGGGGGGTGTTGGATCAGGTCCCCACACTTGTGTGGGGACCCATTCAACACCCCCCCCCTTCCCTGAAGCTGCCTGTGGCAGCTGAAACAGCGATTGCAGATTTTTCTGCAATCGCTGTTTCTGCCTAGATAATCACTCCGTGGGAGTGATCGTAGGCTTGGGGGAGGGCTTAGACAGGCTGTGCTGTCTGCCCAGGACTCCTGGGCAGACAGCAGCAGCAGCGCCCCCGCGATTACCGCGATTGTGGTGATGTGGGGGCGTTTTTTGGGATAGACGTACCTGGTACGTCCCGGTCTACAGGTGAGTGTTAACCAGGAAGTACCAGGTACGTCCCGGTACTGAAGGGGATATACACACAGATTCACATATACTATAATATATTAATTATTAGGACGCCTTAAAAATCATGTTTATTTCAGATTTAATAATACACATACACTCATTACAGACATGAGTAGATTCAGAGTGTTAACCCCTCTATTTCTAGACGTTACACACACAGTCACACAAACGGATAAACAGTCACATGCAGTCAAACACACATACCTTGTGCTGGGTGCAGCTTACACTGGTTGGTGTTAAGGAGGGACTCTGGACAATCAGGATAATTGAGAAGTATCTCCTGAATGGCTGAGACCTCCTTAACTCAGACTTTTTATTGAGGCTGCCCAAGACCCGGGACTTAAAGTCCCATGGCGGGACTGTCCCAGACTCACTTCAATGTTCTATCTGTGTTTAAATCCCCACAGACATAACTCGCTGTCTGGGTTTTATGCAGACAGCTCGTCTGGGTCATGTCTGGTGCAAAACTTGAACCTGGGACCTCAAATCTTCAGGCAGGTTCTCTGTTCTGTCTGCCACTTCTCTGGCTGATGTATAGCTGAGGCTACTTCCACCTGCAGCCAGTGCTGATCACCTGCACCTAGTACCTGTTTGGAAGACTATTTAAACCAGATTCCTTGCTCAGTTATACTTTGCCTTTTGAGCTTGTGTTGTGGCCTGTTATATGATATCTGTCTTGTTGCCTGTGTACCTGACTATGAATCTGTGCTGCCTGTCCCTGAAATTGGACTGTCTGACTACGCTTCTAGTTATCCTTCTGTACTATGCTTTTGGACCTGGCTTTGTGCCTACTCAATACTGTGCTTTTCCAGTGTGCTTTGCAAGTGTGTAACTTCCTTTAACTGAACTGGACTCCACTATTAGACTGTGTCCGTCACCACATACACTTGTGGTGACGTCCTCTCCCTGATCCTCCAATTAGGAGAGAGGACATCACCGAAAGTGGTGTGAACTCAGGGCAATATGACGGTGCTTCCAGTGACGTCTTCTCCACGGATTGGAGGTTTGGAGGAGAGTGAGTGACAGTGTGATAGAGTGAATGAGAGTTTATGTGGGCATTGGGCAACAAATGTAGTTCCCAAATTAAAAATGCCCCCAAATTTTCAGCTGAACTGAATAGGCAGGGAACGAAATACATTGCCTGAAAACGAAGGTGCCAAATATGACTCAGTAAATTTGTCCAAATGTTTTTTTTGGCCCATTTGCACATGTCTAGTCCAAAGTATTAATTTATGAAATAGTCATATCAATAGAATGGTGATCTAAGGAACATAATGATTTTGTAATGTCCATTGACGCTTTGCATGTTTATAGGGGGGAAAAAAGCATGTGCATAAAGCATGTACCAGTGAAATTTATGTGCGTTTGTGGTGAACTAAATGAGTGTGCTTTGTTGTGAAAAAATTGTAAGAAAATTATGGTGTAAAAAATTGTAAAAACAATATTGGAGAGAGAGTAGGGATTCCACATGGATATAGAAGGGTCAACAAAGGAGACAAAGGGCAACTGCATTATTGCAAGCTTGTTTTTATCTTCAAATTATCAACTTATCTTCTCTCGCTTCATG
Organism: Spea multiplicata; assembly: GCA_009364415.1. NCBI lineage: Eukaryota > Metazoa > Chordata > Amphibia > Anura > Pelobatidae > Spea > Spea multiplicata. The sequence continues at coordinate 28,477 of VKOC01015561.1, read as the reverse complement.
TTCTCTCGTCTGTCTTCTTTCTTCATTCACACCGATTGGGTGACCAGTTCCCCTCAGGTTGAGCCCTTGAGCTTGAGCAGGTGTGGGAATTGATAATGATCCACCTGGCCCTTCAGGATACACTACAACCCAGACAGTATGAATGGGTGAATGAATGTACAAGTGTATGTTGGATATGATATGTGTTTGTGTGTTAGCATGGATGTGCAGTCAGGCTTCTTTTTGGGGGGGTTGCATAGGCAGGTTGTTTGGGGCAGAAATGGCACAGGCTTGTGATAGTAAAGACAGGGTGTTTGGGGCAAAAATGGCATGGGCAGGCTTTTGGGAGCAATAATTGCACAGGCAGGTGATTTGGGTGGCAATGATGGCACATGCTGGCTGTTAAAGATGACACAGACAAACTATTTGGGGGTAAGGCAGCACAGATGAGCTGCTTGGGGGAAAGAGATGCTACACACATGCTGTTTGGGGGCAGAGGTGGCACAGACAAGGTGGATGGAGGTCAAAGTTGACACTCAATAGTTTGAGGACAAAGGTGGCACTTTGTCACTACTTGCTGTGAAATCATGGGGCCGGGGGTCTGTTTCTCAGGTAGTTATTTGGGCCCTTTAACACTTTTGGATCCTGGGATTTTAATAATACTGTGGTATTATGTTATCATTAAGGATCAACTTAATATAATTTTTAAAAAAATGATTTATGGCTATTTGGATGGTTAATAGTTAGATTTGTGCATTCGTATTCAGGAGAACATGAACCAATGCCGCATCACATTTCATCGTAAAAATAAATACCCCATCAACTATAACTGCACCTAAATACCCCATCAACCATAACTGCCCCTAAATACCCCATCAACCATAACTGCCCCTAAGTTAACCCTGAAGACCCCATTAACCATAACTGCCCCTAAATTAACCCTAAACACCCCATCAACCATAACTGCCCCTAAATTAACCCCAAAGACCCCATCAACCAAAACTGCCCCTAAATTAACCTTAACGACCAACATCAACCATAACTGCCATTAAATACCCCATTAACCATAACTGCCCCTAAATTAACCCTAAATATCCCATTAACCATAACTTTCCCTAAAAACCCCATCAACCATAACTGCCCCTAAATAAACCCTCAACACCCCATCAACCATAACTGCCCCTAAATTGACCCTGAACATCCCATTAACCATATCTTCCCCTAAATTGACCCTGAACATCCCATTAACCATATCTGCCACAAATTAACCCACACCTCCCCGAAGTTTCAGCAGCCTAAATATTAATGTTATACTAACAGTTAGATGAGTGTCTGAGCCATGTGGACGCTATAGGAAATGGGCAGGGACAATCAGCAGTGTGACTGCAGGGAGGGACTGTAAGTAGTAACTGCTGCTGTGAGTCACACTGAATGAAATGGATTATAAAATAAACCCTCATTTTATAATTGATAAAAATTGATTCAACTAATCGATAATCACATTTATTGCCAATGATTTTCATTATCGATTATTATCGATTTTATCGATTGGTTGTCCTTATCGATTGGTTGTCCTAGTCCTTACATAAATTATAAGGCAGACACTACATGCCTTACACATAAAACCACTGAGATAGAGCTTTGTTTTGATACCATAGTTGGATGATTAGCTGAAAATTTAGAATGAGAAATTTAGTAAAAACTAGCGACAATTAGAAAAAGACAACTAATTTTTTTAAAATATTCCCTCTGAATCCTCACAAAATTAGGTAAAGTGATGGAAAATCCCCTCCAAGTTTATCAATTTAGGTGTCCTGATTTCAGAAATACCTAATTTATATTTTCCATACTTTCCCAGCACCAGGGAGCATGCCTATGGCTTAACGGGTTTGGGGGTTATGAACAAGGGCAGGAGGGTTATACTGGCTAGATGTTATGCTAGGGCAATGGGATGTAAGGTTTTTAATTTTTTTTATATATTTTTTTTACACAAAAATGGTTAGAGGTCCTCTTAGGGAACTCCTGAACATGCCAGTGATGTCACAATGACATCACAGCTCACAGCTCACATTATTATTATTTTTATGATTTTTTTATTATTATATTTTAAATGAATTAAGTTTTTTTTTTCTGCTTCTCCGTTTCAGGAGGGGAGGCGGATGAGAGACATGGTTTCTCACTCCCCCTGCACCGATCACACTGTGATCTCTATGCAGGACCTCACAGAGATGGTAGTGTCTGTGCCTCCTCCGATGAATGTCAGCAGTGACGCAACCCGGAAGGCAATGCCCAATCGCGCATTTGAAACCGCCCGATCGCGCAGTTTGAAAATGTAACAGCTTTTCGGCTTTCATGCCGGGAGCTGTTACATCAGATCGGACAGCAGAAAGCCGGCGATGTGTCCCTGACGCTGCAAGAAGGGCTGGACGTACCGGTATGTCCATAGGGGTTTCTTAAGAGGCGTTTTTTGGACGTCCCGGTACTACCATAGGGAATTGAAGGGGTTAACTTAGTTTCCCCACTACAGATGTAAGGCTCACAGTCCTGTAGTTGCCCGAGTCCTCCCTATTCACTTTCTTGTGAAAGGGCACATATTCACTAATTTCCAATCTTCTAGGACTACTCCTGTTAACAATGATTGGTTAAATAAATCCATTAATGGGTTTGCTAGTACACCCCCAAGCTCTTTTAATAACTTGGGGTGTATCCCATCAGGCCCCATCGACTTATTTGTCTTTACCTTAGACAAACGAAGTAGAACCTCCGCCTCAATAAACTCATATGTATCAAAAGACTCCCTAAGACTCCTTTCCTTCATTTTCACCTGGAAAAGCTGAAATATTCATTGAGGGAGTCAGACCTTTATCCTCTTCTACATACCTTCCTGCTTTAGTTTTTAATCTAACTAATCCTTGTTTTATTTTCCTTTTCTCATCTATGTATGTAAATGTTTACCATTCTGTGAAGTTACTAAGCTAAGCTCTGTTAATGTGATATTGTGATATTTATAGCTCTGCATCTCACGTCTTTAAGGTTCTGCTTCATCACATGCACTTTGCTTCGACTGTCAACAGACTCATTGAAAGGCATTAATCTTTATTTCATGTGAGTTGGTGATCATTTTGCCTTATCAAAGACTTATTTCAACCTTAAGGTTATATTGGAGTGCCATATGAAAGGCCTCCACTGCATTTCTTGCCATTCAAATTTGTGCATCCGTTACTGGAGTAAGAAAATAAGACCTCTGCCTTAACTCCTTTCTATCGGCTTCTACAGAAAGTACAGGGCGTTTGTTAGTAGGTCTTGCACATGCCTGGTAGCTCTCCCATTAAATTCAATAGGAGAAGCTGCAACTAATCACATGCATGCTACCTGAGCACGCTTTGCCTAGTATACATATGGCTCGATACAGTTGAAGTGCTACTGCGCATGCACAGGAAGTATGCTCTCAGCTTACGTTTCCTGATTTTTGTGGTGGCAGCTGCGGGTAGAGTAAACTGAAAAAGTCTCCTTTTCTAACTAAAAGAATGTCTGCACCAATCCGAATATTATATTAAAGTCTATGCAAAATTAACTCAAATGCAGATCAGCCTGCGTATTTAGAGAGAGAAGCCTGCGCTGGAAAAGTAAAAGGTCATCCTTTGTTGCATTTACCATAGTCATCTTATAGATGATATTTTATCCCATACAATTTTAACTGAAGTACCCCAATATACATGACTCTTGGTTTGCATTTAAAAAGGATTACTCAGTAGGTAATCGGGATTGCACGAGAAGATATAGAAGGTTGCATTTGCTCATGGAGCCACAGTTTGAGTACGTCTATTTAAGTTATACAAGACTGAAGCTAGTGGATCCGCAGCTTTCACTCTAAGTGTGAGGTGCAAGTTCACTGGGCTCAAACATTTTCACTCTTCATCTCAGATACTAGAGCCCAGAAGAAAGAAAGTTGGGTTGTAAATGTAGATGCTTGATTGTTGACGACATTATGCTGAATCATGTAGACCGAGATTCCTCCGGCGTACTGGAGTGTGTGCTGTAAAGCTTCCGGAGGCTAGAATCGAGCAGATAGTCCACAGACCTGGAGGACAGTAGAGATTATAGGAATTAATGGCTGGTAATATGTAACGCTCATCCATTTTATAGATCTTTATGCAAAATCCATCTGGCTCTATCTATAGTGAACCTTTATCCATATATAAACACCTAGATGACAATTGTTCTGACTGCTGTTCCATTAAGAGAAAATAGTATTACGCACTAGTATTTTAAGCATCTTAACATAGCTGCCCTTTACACACCCATTATAATGTAAGTGTGTGTGGTTTTGCATCAAGAACTCCAAGTTTGGGAGTCAGCACACTGAGAAAGGGATAGGGGCAATCTGAAACATTTATATAGTTCATCCTTAAACCTTTAATAAACAATGGCGTCCATGATTCCTACACTTTTTACTGCTTTACTTAAGTGAGTGTCACTGTTCACTTGGGGCACCCTAGAAGATTAATAAATTAAAAAAAAACATTAACCATCCGATACAGCTGTTAGACAGTCCCCATGGAGGATTGAAAAGATACCAGAAAGAAGATGAAGATGACCAAACTTCTGCATAATCCAAAGGGCAGTTCTTGCTGAATGTGGAGTCTTAATGAAGAAAAGCATTATATGTGAATGAATTCACTTAATGTGTCCTTGATCACGTTTAGTGAAGTTATATTGCTGTTTAAAATGATTGTTGTCAATCGGGCCAGGAATAAAGTTCAGATTAGAGATGTAAATTATAAACCTTTTTTATTAATAAAAGTAATAAAATAGATGTGATGCCAATGAGGGTGATTTTGGAATTAGATTTTGTTTTAGTTCTTTTGCTTGAATTATAAAGTCACCTATGTTTGTAAAATTTGATACACATGGCAAAATGCATGTCAGGAGTGTTTCTTAAGCAAGGGACTAGGAAAAAAGATATTTTCCTAGATGCAAATTAGGCACTCCCATACAGAATACATTTGCCTGCATTGCAAACTCTTACAAGGGTTACAAAGAGGATCTACTTATAGTGTAAATGCTGCCTGAAGTCCTTTTTACACCGGGCACTCCAATGACTTTGAAGAACCACAATACAAAGTAGCCCAAAACCTTTAAATGAGAGCAGGCCAGGAGGCAACATGTCCCATCCTTACCACCACTACCTTTATATGTGCCTGGGAGATGACATCTTCTACCAAGACAAAGGCAAGTGTAAGTTATTTGATGCAATGATATGCAGTCCATTCAGCTGTGCATACCGATGGGATAAGGTGCAAATAATATCACAACTGTTTAACCACATCACACACACTAAACCTCAACAGTACCAATGTACACGCTGCAGACCTGTAACACCCTATGGGGAATGCAGTGGTAACTACCTGTCTATTGGTGTTATAATAAATGGAATGGCAGACAGTCCTATTGCAGTAGTAGTCCACTTGCGTATTGGTAGAGGCCAGCGAGTGACCCGTCCCATAAGATATAGTGAACCAGCACATATACGATTAATGGTAAATCCTGGGATGGCCACCGATGCCAGAGCTTGCCAAACAAATGTATCTACAACAGCCACTGTGACACGAGCAGTTTGGCCAGGATCGTCTGAATGTGCCTGGTAAAAAGACAGAATAATAATCATAAAAAAATCTTGCAAAGAAAAATGAACATGAGCAATATTACAGTGAAATGGTGCACATGGTACCAATCTTGCCTCGTAATTAAGGATGCACCGAAATGAAAATTCTGGACTGCAGATCTCTCACTCGCAGACCTCTGCAGGGGCCAGGCTGCTTCCCTCTTTGCTGCTGTGCAAGCGACTTCTCTTGTCCCACCTCCAGGGGAAGAAGGAAGGGAGCAGAGTCATGGGACGTGCATTCACGTGACTCTGCTGGGTTCCTGATTCTTCTGGCCGGTACAACAGATGCTGCTCGCACAGTGTGTTCAACCAACGCACCAGTAAGCAGCCTGGCCCCTGCGGACGGTTATTTTGGGCCGTTTTTTTTTAAATTTCGCCATTTTGCCAATAATGCCCTTTTTGGCCACCGATATAAATAGGTACATCCCTACTCATAAAGCGTCAGTTTTATTTTGTTTTTTAAAAACATTTTATAAATGTGTCTCATTCACATAAAACATAGTAAAAACAACCCCAAACTGTTATACTTTTGGCATTCTAGACAGGAGTAATGGTTTAGATGTTAAATATATTCATACCACCCCTACTATGTACTTACCTTTGATGCTTTTTTCCCTTTATCTACCGCATCTGCACTCACATAGGCAGTGGCAACTCCATAAGTAGCCCAAACGAGGGATTTGGGGACCAATGCACGGAACGACTCACCCACCTCATTAGCATAGCCTGCAATTAAAAAAAAGAGCAGTAAGGGGCTCCCCTCCTTCATAAGTAGTTTGTTCCCAAAGAGACCCACAGTACTCACTAATATGAGGCAGGGAACATAGAGTTCAAGTTAAGTCTAACATAGCTTTTTTTTTTTACAAAACGCTTTGAAAATAAATTATTATTTTTTTAAATTTAAATTTTTTTATTTTTCCTTTTATGCAAAGGCACAATTGACAAATATTGCAATGACAAGTATTGAGAACAAATGTAAAAATAACAGGAATACGGTCCGCACACACGGAGGAAATGAAAGGAGATATATCTCCCAGGAACAATACCCGAAATACAAAGAATCGCAGTAACAATGACCACAGGAGATACGTTAAGGCAGACCGCATAAAACAATAGGCACCTCTATACTAAAAAAAAACAAAAAAAACCCAACATACACTGTAAGTGATACGTATGAGGCGCCCATAAAAGGTCAAACCAGGGCAACATAGTGCCCGAAAGGAACACAGAAACTAAAAGAAAAATGGTAACGATCGCAAGATCTGGGAACGGTCATTAGTACATGTCGAAGCCCTCCTACATAAAAAACGAAACTACCTGACGCAGTGGTAAGGAGAATGTCCCAATGATTAGGCTCATGCCAGATGTAGGAAGAACGGCGACAGAGATCGAGAACAAGATTGGGCGCGACTCCCGCACAGAACCGAAGACCAAAAACAAGACAAAAATCAACCCTCCCAAAATGCGTCAGTACTCATGTCGGGCCAAGGAGACCAAATTTTGTCATAGAGAGGCATTAATTGGTCATTACGGTAGGAAAGTTTTTCCAAAATGTGGATATTTCCAAATGGAAACGAACAGAGGGCAAGCGAGGAACCTCCGTCAATTTCCAAAGGCGGGCAATATGCAATTTAACAGCTAGAAAAAAGTGTATAATTAGTTTTCTAGTAGGAGCAGGTAAGGAGGGAGGAAGGGAGACCTGAAGTGAGGCCTCCAGAAACCGAAATATCTTTATCCAAACCTCGAGTATCTGGGTACACGACCACCAAACATGTAACAGCGTACCCTCGAATTGGCAACCCTTCCAACAAAGGGAGGAGCAGGAGGGGAACATGTGTGATAGCCGCTTTGGTGTAAGGTACCATCGACATGTTAACTTTTTTTGTAATTCGATATGATTGGTACAGTGCGTCACACCCCTCATTGCCTCCTCAGACTCAAGCCAGGTTTCTAGAGGAATCAAGGTGCCTAATTCCTTTTCCCAGGCCAGCATATGTGGGAGTTTATTCTCCCATAAACCAGAAAGTAGGAAAGCATAACAAATTGATATCATACCGCGTTGTGGAACAGCAGTAGAGCACAATTTAACAAAGGGGTGTGAGGAGAATATATTGACCTGGAAAAAAGAGGAGCTGGACTGTAATAAATGTCGGACTTGCAAGTGCTTATAAAAGTCCCGAGGCGGCAACAGAAAAGTGGAACATAAATCAGAAAAGGGACGCAAGGAGCCTTGGTCAAAAAGGTCTCCGAGTCTTAAAGGGGGAACAGTGCCCCAGGGGCCAAGATGTAAGTCCGGAATAAGCAATTCCAGCGATGTAAGTGGGGTAGCCCTAGTGATATGGTGCAGGGAAGGAACAAACCTGGCAACCTGGGACCAAATATGGAACGTGCAAAGTGTGGTGGGAGGGAGAGCAGGGAGGGGGGATGATATCGTTTGGGAAGCCATAATAGTTGGGAGACGGAATGCGGGGAAAGGTAGGAGTTTTCCAGTACAACCCAGCGGGGGACCTCCATACGGTAGTGGAATGCATCCGCCTGCGAGAGAACATTGGCTCTGTAATAAGCTACAATGTCAGGGGCGCCCATATCCCCCTTAAATCTAGGGGAGAAGAAAGCTTGCCTAGAGATCCGAGACCGCCCTTTAAGGTTGATAAAGTCGATAAGCATCCTTTGGATTTGAAGGAGAAATCTATGAGGGATGGCGACCGGGACTGCTCTAAAGACGTATAACAGTTTAGGGAGGACCATCATTTTTACAGATGCAATGCGTCCAAGCCAAGAAAAGTCAAATGCGCGCCACCCTTGGATCGTATTTAGTATGTGCTTCCATAGCGGAATAACATTGAAATCATGGAGCTTAGACAAGGTTTTAGGAATCTTGATACCCAAATAAGATAGGTAGTCTCGCCTCCAATCAAAATCATACGAGGTGTGAAAAGAGGCAGACAGGTGGGCAGGTAAATTAAAGGGCATTGCTTGCGTTTTGTTCATATTAAGTTTGTGATAAGAGACCGCAGAATAGCGAGTAAATTGATCTAATAGGGCCGGTAAAGAAGTGGCAGGATCAGTAATAGCTGCCAAAACGTCATCCGCAAATAACCCAAGGACGGAGTCGCCACCTCCAGGACTGGGGAAACCATGAATCAGGGGATCAGAACGAATGCGCTGGGCCAAAGGCTCCAGAGCCAAGACATACAGTAGAGGGGAAAGCGGACAACCCTGGCGCTTCCCGTTAGAGATCAGAAACGGAGAGGACAGAAAACCAGAGAATCGGACAGAGGCAGAAGGGGAGGAATAGAGGGCCATAATGGACCTAATCAAGGAGGGCGAGAAAGCGAATTTCTCAAGGACCAACGAAAGAAACTGCTAATGAAGCCTATCAAAGGCTTTTTCTGCATCGAATGAGTTAAAAAGACACGGGGTTCTATGACGGGTAGCCTCCCAAGTAAGGTCAATAAATTTGCGAGTATTGTCTTTTGAAAATAAAATTTTTACAATATCGGTTCTTGACCAATTTAGTAAAAAAAAGGAAATCAAAGAAAAAATATGGGACGTTATATTCACTTGTAACAATTTTTATTGCCAGCATTACCTGTAATAAGGAATGTAGAAACACATTTTACGGGGACTACGGGACTGCATACATTGCAGCAGGCAGCTGGTAAAAGGCAGTGCATATTTTCATAAAAATAATTACGACTAATTTACGTTTAAGGCATTTTAAACATTCCACCTAATTAAAGTCTTACTATTAACTATTAGATTTTAATGGGACCTATCCTTGCCAGTTAATCTTTATAGGGATAATATAATGCCCCTGACACACCTACTATAGAAGGATGCTCTGTGAGTACTTTAATACATATTGTTCCAAGAAAGGAAAAAAAAAAAACTTGACACTAAATTTGCAGCCGTGCCGGAAGGCTTACTTATTCCTCCATAATCCAACATTTCTGGCACTGACTTGCTGCCTGAAGCTGTCAATCAGTGGCAGGAAAGAGCTACTAATAGGAATATTTTCTTTTTACTGATTGGCAGCCAATCAGTGGCCAGAAAGTGCTCCTATTCACAGCAATAGAAAAACCTTACAGATGCGCACTAGGGTCTAAAGAGTATGCAACATTTGTCTGTGCTGAATGGAGGTGAGCACATCACGTGCAGGGTGATGTATTAGACGGAATCTAGCTCCTGCAAAGCACATGTATTTGGGGGGATTCTGTAGAATCTCCCCATGCATTTCTAAATGGACCAAACATTTAAAGGGGCCACACAGTTATATTATGCATTAATTTGCTGCCCCAAACATGATTGCATATTAAAGTACTCAGTTAATCGATTCTTTACCTGCGAAAAAATTAAATAAAAAAGACACCCACTGAAGCTACAGATCCTTCTAAGCTTAGTCGACGTTGCTCAGAAACGGCCAATCACTGACAAGTGACAAGTGCTCCCATCCAATCACTGGAAGCACTTTTTGAACCAATACTTGCATGTGTATTCTGCATGACAGGTATTTGCATATGATGGCCGGAGAGTACTTTCAAGTTGTGGTAGATAAAAGGATGAGAAACATATAGATCAGAAAAAAACATCTCTGTCACTCTTTCTCCTCCGGCACTCTGCGTGAGTTCCTATTATGCATTGCCTGGCAGTATACGCTGAGGCAGGCAGAAAGCAGAAATCCCTGTGACACCCGCAATCACAGCTGAACTCGCAAGTTACCGTCTATACACACAGTTCATTCATTAGCTCTGCTGCTAGTTTGCTGTATAATATTGCCTGGGAGCAGGGGAGGGCTGGCTGCCCAGCAATAACGTTTGGCATACAAGCTCTATGTGCATTTTCAACACATTTTGAGTAACAGAATGCATATAACCTCCTTTAATGAACACAAAAGGATCCAGTTAACATGTAAATGCTGCCCTTAGGTCATTCTTATCCTAGATCCCCTAGAGGCTCTATGCGGAATTGCACATGGAACACAAATAAAGGCAGAGGTCAAAAATGTTTTGAATCCTGGGAGCTCCAGGGGGGGGTAATTCATTGTCCTGCCCTCTATTCCATGACTCACAACACCTGTCAAATATTTGGTGATACTATTATTCAATTTAAATGAAATAAAGGCATATGGATACAGTTACATATAAGTTTAAACATACTCTTTCTACAGTCATGGGAGATCTATGCGATCTTGTTTCATTGATTGACATTTCCAGCAAATAAACTTATTATATATTACATTATATATATATATATACACATATCTATATATACATATATCTATATATTAGAAACGAAGACACACACATATAGTGTGTGTGTCTTCATTTCTTCCAGGCCTTATTTGAAGGTCATTTCAAACACCGTGTATCCAAGTCATGTCCTGCTGAGGAGTTGGCATGACTTTGCTGAAGTAGTAGTTAGCGGGTGAGCACCCGGCGAAGGCTCTTACCTAGGTATCGCACCCACGTGTCTCTGTAGAGGTCTGGCTCAGAGGAGCTGCTGTGGGGGTCGTGGCCCATGTCTGCTCAGCGAGGACTGGGGGGGGAGTGACACGCACTGTAATCTGTAACCCCAGCCCGGGGAAGGACACTGCAGGCAGGAAGCGTCAGCAATAGGCGGGGAGGCAGGTAGGAGTACCTTCCTAAAATAACACAAGGCTGGGTATCCCTGGAGTAATGACTGAGGGAAGTAAATGAGGCAACGGGTAACCCGCAGCAACGGGATACACTAATAGAAAAACGGAACGGTTTCATCAACAATAGGCTGTAGTAAGTTTGGTATTAGGACTGCATAAGCATCTGTAACATTATTACAATTAAACCGAATTGAAATGCTAACTCTGCAATAGCATAACTACGATGTTTTCGGATATCGGTACAGGCGCAGCGTCACTCAGAAGCGTTTGGAGAGTTATCGGTAAAACACCGGTATAATGAACGAGGCCATGGCAGTAACAGCGGTCATTGCTCTTAACGGTACCACCACTCAAAGTGCATTGGTCTACGTACCCAACTGAGGTTTTCCGCGCTCCAGATCATGTTTGGTTATTGTCAGATGTTCCCCTGATGCCCAGCTCACAACCAATGAGAATGCAAGGTTAGAGGCACGTGATGGTCTGCGCCTTAGGCACCTGGTTTGAAAGCAACATTCCATAATTTAAGAATACTCGAAATGTAAACGCTCACTACGTTAGGAGGAGCGTTACTGGAGGTTTTGCTTAATAGCCAGTAATGTTTTCGAATGTTGAGACATCTCAACCTAGAAGTACAAAATATCTGTTGCTGCAAAGTCATAACAATATAGCTTTGGACACCACCAGAGTATGGCCTAGTAAAGTAATATATATTATCTCTCTACATTTATGTAGATCAGGAGTGGTCTTAATGCATGGCTACCCTGGGCAGTTTCCTAGGGGCCCCGCAGTGAATCACATTGCTGCTGGCATTTTGTGCGCATGGGCCGCACTCATTTTTCACTGAGAGAAAATATTGCCTTTTAGCTTTATAATGCATATTAATACAGGGTTAATTTGGCAAAATGCTGAAACCCCAAAAATAATCATTCGCTGGGGCCCTGCTGCTTCCCTCTGTGTTGCTCAGCAGCATCTCTTGCTCCGTCGAGGGGATGTAGGAACCCAGAGGAGTCACGTAAATGCGCATCACCTCACGTGATTCCGCTCCGTTCCTGTTCCCCTGGGAAGGTCAAGAGAAGTTCAAACAGACTGTGCACAACGCACCCCTGCGCAAGTCTGCGAGAAGCACCAGAAGATCTGCAGTTCAGGGAAGGATGGGGAAAGGTGTATGAATGAGTATACGTGAATGAGGGAATTAATGTTTGTAATGAATGAATGTGCATGTGATAGCATGAATGTGTAAGTAGGGGGGCTGTAGGTTATGTGCATGTATTGGCTGCTTGTGCATGATAGGAGTCTCATTGCTATAGTAAATATACATGATTACTAACAGCAATCACAGTCCTATCATGCCCAGGCATACCCAGATTCCAGCATGTACTGGCTGACTTGGCATTATAGGAGTGTGATTGCTAACAGCAATCCTACTTCTATGATGCCCAGGATCCAGCATGTACTGGCTGCCTGGGCATGATAGGAGTGTGATTGCTGTTAGTAATCATATATATTTAATATAGCAATGACACTCCTATTATTCACAAGCAGCCACAGTAGCAAAAGCTAGCAGAAATTACACTTTTATCATGTCCATAGGTAATACTTTTTTTCTGCTCTCCTCCAATGAGATGACCTTCTCCTTGCCACGAGAAACACCTTCTGTGGGCCCGCCCCCTCGAACGCCACATGTTCAAAGCCGCACAACAGCAGCTTTGAGCTTCACAGCCGGGCAGCCACTCTGAATGTGGTCTGCCGGCCCACGGAGCGGCAGACCACTGCGTGAAAATTTGAAAAATGCATACTTCCCAAATGTGGCCTATTAGCCCCCAAACAACCCAAAAAAAACATGCATGGCGGTATCACTATAGTCAGAAGATGTTGCTGAACACATATTGGGATGTTGTTTGGCAGGGACATATACAAGGAGTGGTAAATTCATACCTGAAGTAAAATGTGTGTGAAAAAGAAGCGCAAAAAAATTGCTACCGCAAAGATTAACAAAGGCTGTTGGTAGAATTAATGCCTGAAATGGGTTAAAGTACCAATATTTAAAATACCCTGGGGTGTCTAGTTTCTAGGACATGGGGTTGAATTTTCAACATGTCAAAATTGGCCATTGTCAATTAAATCACTTTAAATAAAATTAGGGGTATCACTAGGTAAAAATGAATTGCTCTTTTGTCTTGTGGTGGAAGGACATTCTGTTCAGAAATTAGATTTTTAATCTTTAACGTTTTATAAATATGAACACAAGCCCAAGCTGAAATGCAAAGAAATGCTTTTTACAGTTCTTGCTTTCTCTGAGGTAAACATACAATTTGATTTTGCCTCTGCACTCCAATTTTAAGAAGTTCAATAGAATTATGAAATACAAAATCCAGAGATTGGTCTGATTTGGAACAGAAGGAAAGTATAAATCCCAGCAGCTGGGTTTCATTCTAGTCAGAACTAGATTGGTAAACCTAATTGTAATGTAGGGTTTTTTGTAGGACATGTGATCTAAATGTCATTTTCTACAAGTTAGTAGAACTCATTAATGAGACAATCAAGCCATTATACACACCTTAATGCATATGATAGCTGCGTAGTCCCTTTAAATTTGTGTGGCTTTCACATTGAAAATGTGCGAGGGGTTTTTGCAGAATCCACCCCATATGCGTTTGTTCCTTCCCCTGCCCCCAGCTATTTGCAATGCAGAAGTTTAGGTGAAGTTGTTAAATAACTATCATCTACAATATTGAAGCACATAACTTAACCATCTAAGTTATTATAACTTACCTATAGAAACGTAGGACTGCTGAATGTTGAGGGTGAGAACAGGGTTTTAGGTGTAGCTGTCACTCATGGATGTACCAGAAATTAAAATCAGCCCTGGCACTTTAAGATCACAGGCTAATAAAATATGTACCGGTACATGCATCCACTTACTGCATACACACAGCCGCACAAGGTGTATATGCTGCATTAATACTGAATAGTACAATACAGTATGTGAGATCCTTATTTATACTGAACTGTAAAATAATAATGTTTGCCAATTTGAAAAGTGACAAGTTGTCTTAAAGAACCACACAAACATACACTTGGATAAAGCTTTATTTAAAATCATAAAAATAGGGTCTCCATTAACTCCAAAAGAGCGGGAAGCCAGAATGGGAATCAACTGGCTTCATTTGAGGTGCATAACAGAAACGGTACTCAAAACCCCCATAAGGTGCTAACATAAATTTTATCTTAGAAATTAATTAAATTAACAATGATTAATAATGCTCCAAGTACTCTCTTATTTCATGTTTACCTTTTGTTTTAGTCAACCATTCCTTTCATTAAAACAAAGCTGTTAAAATATTTTCTTATTATAAAACAAAACATTAAGGATCCTTCTTTCTTCACTTCACACAGATAAGGTGTTGGGAATTAGACAACATCTATATAGCTAGAACAAAATCCACCCTACATAGCAGCCTGTTTAGTACCATTCAAGCATTTCCAAGTAAACGTTTCTATTCCTTAATAGATCATAAGCAGTATGCCATGCTCATATGTCTTTTATTCCAGGGATCAGTGAAGCAAATTATGTTTGCTTCACTCATTCCTGTCTATAAAATTAGTAGTTTCTCATATAGAAATTCTGCCTTGTCACTTGTTTCCCCTTGACACTAGGAACATTTCAGTCACGTAGTACCACAGGGAACACATGCTCATACAATCCCAATGAATTCAACCCATAGTGGCTGTGCTCACAATTGAACCAAGCAACATTTCTGATGGCCAAAGGTGGTCTATAGGGTGTGACTATGGGTGGACTTCATGAGTCCTATTTCTAAACCATTATCTGCTGTTTCTCTAGATATTACAGTGACATTTAGGGCATGTAGAACACTGATACACTCATACTCAACAAACATTCTGAGCTTTTGGAAAAGGGAATTCAGGAGAGGGAAACAAAGGGGTTTGGGTCCAAAGAAGGAATGTCCCACCTGGGGAACTCACTTGGCAGGTATACAGCAATCTTCTTTTGGGAAAGACCTACCAAGGCCCTTGGGTAAACTTGGGGTTTAAAGACTAGAACCCTACACTACATGTGTTGACAGAGTATTGGACCTTTCACAACAGAACAACTGTTAACGGCTTGTTTTTTAGTTATTGTATTCTATTATAGCTAGAGACAGATATAGAGATATAAAAAAATCAATACACCCATGAATTCACAAATTAGTTAGTATGCAAAGACACAAATCAACTAATAAGATATTAAATGTCTACCCTCTTTTACAAAACCATGTAGAGAAGGGGTACTGTGTCTGATGCAAGATAGTGTGGTTCCATTCCCAATTAAGCCATATGTGGTGTGGTTACAGAAAAGTACCTAAAAAAATGATATATAGCGCCCGGTTCATCAAAATAGAGATTAATATTTTTAAGAAATGAGCACCATTTCTCAGAAGTACTCTCTCACTTAAACTTGGTGTACTCTGTGTTTACATAAAAAAATCTATGTATTGCTGTAGCAGAAATGTAAACAAATGTGTAACACCTCATAAGTGAAGAGTCACAAAATATAGATTTGCTGCATTTGTGCCTCATTTGTGACATCACCATGTAGTATCAAATGCAAATCAACTATTCCCCAGTGTGGTAGTTCATTTCATGGCACCTTAATGATGGTGTCACAGATAACGAACAATGCAGACAAATTCAAAACCCGTATTGCCTCGATGTATATGTGTGCTACTGCAACACGAACAGTACATAGTACTAGTACTATGGGTTGAGCAATAAATTGAGATATGGGAACTGAATATTCTATTGGTCAAAACATCACCCCAAATTTTTGGCCACACCCTTACATTTGGAGATATTTGAATATAGAAACCCAGTAAGTTTGGTAAAGTTTTGTTAAGGTCATTAACTTTGGACCAAAAAGGCGAGGCTTACTGTATACCTAGCATGCACAGTCAATGGAGGACCAAAAATAAAGTTGGAATGACACTGTCACCTGTAAACAAATACACACTATAGTCTCCCGGGTTGTCAGTGTCACAGGAAGACTGTATCCCGGCAGAGAAAAATGGCTGACTGATGGCAGCTTTCTGTCTGTGGAGTAACTAACAACCTTTGATTTCAGATTGGTGGAACCTGAGGACCATGTTAATTCTAGGTTAGCAGGTAGATCACACAGGTTATCAGCCCTTGTAATAGAAAATTCCTCATACTGTGGTACACAGAATAAATGTTGCCCTCCAAATTAGCTGCTAATAAACCTATGTTCTTGCTGACTTTAGAGTTTTTGCAGCCATACCTTAGATGCCAACTGCAGTCTTGGATTTAGAGCTGACCCAGTGGGGCTGAAATGCTCTGCAACATTTGAGAATCATCTGTGATACAACGGGGCATGGTAGAATAAGAAGAACCCGAAAGGAAGAGATTATAGATGTAGGGAGTCAGAACGGTAGTTGGTGTCACAGCCATTCAAGTATGAAGACATAATCAGTATTGCTCCTGAACATACCTTGCTGTGCTTCATTTATCACATTTTCCTTGAGAAGTAATTATAACAGATATGTTATTACTTAGCCTTGTAGTCCCAGATTCTAAATAGGGCATTCAGGAGTCATGTTTGGCTACCCAAGAGAACATAATAACATGACTCCTGGAGGCCTTATTGTATATTCTGTGTATTTTACTATAAGTTGCTGACTCATGAACACCTAGATGCCCTGCATGCAAGTCTATTTGGGGTCTTGTAGGGGGCTTCAAAGCAAGAATGCCATATTTAGCGGGTCCTTTAGAGACTGAGGCTGCTTTCCATCTTCTTTTCCAGCTGCTCTATCTTTTCTTCTGAGTTGCGGTCAGGTAGTAAGACCTCCACAGTGTAGCTGATCTTCTTGGCGTGAATAAAGCTATAGGTGTTGTCAAAGCGGAGGACATCTGTAAGAAAAGAGTTAAGGTTATTGTGAAAAGTACATTTAATTTGCAGATTTTGTTGGATGTTTAACTGTATGCATGATTTATATAAAGTAAATAATTAGCTTAATATTAACAATATTCAAACACAGGGCTGATGGAAAAATCTCAGAGGACAGGTAGATTGTAGCTGTTCAAAGAACAGGGATTGACCAATTGTGCTATGATTTCCAGTGCAGAACAACCTTTCAATAAGGAAATTTCTTTTGTGTGGGTTACAGCAAACAATGATAAGCAGTGCAAGAGTGAATTACTAATAATCAAGGGGAAAAGAGGTGTAAGGGCAAATAAATATTAACATCTGGTGTGGCACAGCATTGTTATTACATTTGACTACCCAATTACTTAATCCATTGGATACTTACAAGTACCAGGGTCAGCGCATGTCAGCGTCCCATCTTCAGGTACCATGTGGGCATTGTATCTCTGATTTGGCAGCACCTCAATCATATCTCCAGCCTTCTGCCTCTCTCCTGCTTTTGTCTTACGGAACACCCCAAATCCTATGTCAGCGCCATCAGACTGGAACTGCCACCTGGGTTGCCCACAAAATGAGTGTTAGACAAGGAGCCTGTTGTGGACCAATGGTGAGCTTCTACAAAAGTATGCTGCTAAAACGTTAGCAGCATAAGTAAGGCATGCTCCCGCATCTGGTCACGCACCCTGTGAAACAGCCCATATAATCAACCATCAGCTATAGCACAGTTGGAAAGGCCATTTATTGGGTAGAAGGGGCGTTCAAGTGCCCTCTGTTATCAGCTTGGCCCCTAAACATGTCATACTCACAGTAATAACATTCCCCCCTCACCTAAGCACACATCCTGGGAAGAGGATCTCATACTCCATCTGCTGACTGGAGCCCCTGTTGATGGTGACGGAGTTCTCATAGTTCTGTTGCACCTGGTCCCGTACATAGTACTTTTGAGGGATATCTCCCCCATAATTTATCTATGATAAAACATGTGTGTTAATAAAACTCCAGTGATTTCATTACAAACTCTGCTGGAATCCCCCCCTCCTTATATCAGTTACAGTTTACACTTTTCAGTTCCGAAGCACAATCTTCTCTTTACTGCATACTCTTTCCCAAAACTAGAGAAAGCAATCTTTTGTTGGTTGGATCTAAAACATGTAATATATTATCCTGCACTTTATAAATACTACACTGGATTAGACACCAAAACATGTGTTAACGTTAAAGGGAGACTCCAGCCAGACCTTGATAAAATGTAAATTTAAACACATCACACATTGTATATTAACTTTAATAATGTATGCGCCAATTACATTATCGTTGCTTTACCTTGGATTTACATTTGGGGTCACCATCAGGGTCAGTTAGTTTCCCTCCATAATATTTGGGCAGTTCCTCTGGAGGAATATATTTCTGAAGCACTTCTTGCCAGTTATCTGGAAACAAATATATAAACACGCATATCATCTGGAAATTAGCCCATTAACCTGTGATTTTCCATAAATGTAATATTGTGAGTGACTAGTAACTTTTAAAGTAAACTCTTCCTTTTACTAATAACTACTTCTCATAAAAAGGTAATGCTTAGTTCTTTTTTCCAAGCCGTATATGCAATTTTTGCTATCAAATCATTCGTCTCAGTGAAATCTGCCCTAGCTTATTCATCTGGGGTGGAAGGTACCTTCACAGTGAGTTCTGATGATATCCTTCCAGGGTGCCGCTGCATCAAACATTCATTTAGTCAGCTTGGTCTACCTATGACCAGCATGGGCGCTTCATGTCATCTAGCACAGTGCTCCTCAAACCCTCTCCTCAAGGCACACCTAACAGTCCAGGATTTAGGTATTAGTCAAGTGTGTTTAAGGTGTTTTTGTTTGTTAATTATACAACACCTTAGACACACCTGAGTAATACCTGACTTAGCTGCGCCTTGAGGAGAGGGTTGAGGAGCACTGATCTAGCACACTGGCTATATTTTTACTATTATTACTGCATTTTATTGACAGAGAACCAGAGTATACCATGGTGCCCTGCAGAATGTTTCATTTAGAAATATTACATGGAGGGCATGGACATTTCGATGTTAATTTCTCAACAGCAGCTCATGTCAAAAAAGGTTTCTGGTAGTGTTTATCAGAAAGGTCCTACCCCCTATTCGCCAAGTGCTTTACCTGTATCACTATGAACCATGCTCCCCTTCTACTTACCTCCAACAACCATGATTTTCCTCCTGGTGTCCTCACTCAGGAAGTGTTTGATGAGGTTATATGCCACAGGGAAAAGCTTGGGAGCTGAGGAAGATAAAAATGAAAGGAAGATCGAAGTTAGAAGAGGGAAGTATGATCCTGGGTAAGGAATTGTGAGGTACATTCACTAAACCAGGGGTTTTACATAAAGTTAAACATTATGAAGAGTCAAACTCAATAAGATTCTTGCAAAAAATGGCTGTGCTGGTCCTCCATAGTCCTCGGATAAATTGTCTGGAGGTTCCTTACCAATTTAACTATTATTATTTATTGACTTATATAGTGCCATCATATTCCACATCGCGTTACAATGGGACAGACAGCATTTTGTATGGCCAGTTCAGCAGGTTTGCTATTTATAATGCTTAGTGGCATGGATGAATTGAAATGTTTAACTCACTTGCAAACTCCTGTTTTGATTAATATGCATGTGCGTGTTATATGTCTTGTACTGATGCTCATGCGTGCCTCACCTTTAATCACAAACAGTCTCTTCAGAGCCTCCGGATAATTATCTTCAAACATTGTCAGGACCTGAAACAAAATGGCTTATTAATCTATGGATGCTCTGCTCGCAAAATATAGTAGTCCAGAATCATAAACGCCTGCTATACAGAAATCCACAAACACTCAAAAACCAGACCGAATCCTCATAAACCTGTCGTTTAGACTATCCAACAAATCCTTGGTTACTTACGATCTATCATACTGTTTCATACTATTTCACAAAATAAGAGAACATTTCACAATTAAGAGAACATTGCCGACAATGCAACATTTTTGTCATCACTATTCCTTTAAGTCTGCTTCTAACCATCTATTAAGCCCTATCCTCCAATGTCCTTCTATTACTGTATGTTATTTAAGTAACAGTCTATACAGCCAGCGACACACATTTGCACATTTCAGTAATCAAAATATTACTAGAACACTCCTATCTTATTCAAGGTGTTGATTTTTTCATAGGATGTTTTTTAAGACCTATTTTGAAAAAATGACTGGCATGGGCTAACGATACCTCCACAAAGTTAGCCCATATTATCAAGCCTGCAGGATCTCATTTAAATAGCCATATCCAAACTCTGCATCTATTTAGTGTTGACTCTTCACAATACATTATGTTCAACACAATCGGTAGTCCCACCACACCTCTCCGTAGAGCTCCACAGCTGGCTTCCACAGGTGCTTTAAACCCAAACCTTCAACATCATAGATCATCACAACCTCTTCAACTTTTCTTCCCAGCTGCAAATAAATTCAAAGAAAATATGTGAATATCGTCCCTGCACGTCAATTTAAATCTTTATAGCTGTCATTATGGAATAAAGTAAAATGTAAAAAAATAAATGATAAATAAATCTATTTGTTATATTGTTCCTTAGTGAAATTACTCCAACTTCAAATGTGGTATTTTGTATTTATGACCAGTCCTATTTTGTGTCTGTATATATATATATATATATATATATATATACACACGCAATAAATAAAATGTTAAAACCTTAACTATTAAATTTAGACAAAAAAAGGCAAAACACCTCCACGTGTAATTACGAATTTGTTTTCAGACCCTAATATAAAGAAATAAACCGTGTGGGCAAAATTCGCATGGCTCAATTTCTTATTTGGTATGTGTAGGTTAACAAACATTAAGTTAAATATACAATACTAATGAATGAGGTGGTTTTTAAACAAAATAGTCTATAGGCTTGTATTTCAATTGAAATATGGCTGATAATATATATTGATGGAGTAAATCACATCAATTGATTTACTGTCGATCTGCCACAAAAACTACAGGCAGATTCTGAGATGTAAATCTTCACAACTTTGCAATAAATGTGGCACCAAATAACACTATGACAAAAGTATTTAAGTGCTCTTACCTTCTCGCTCTGGTTTCGGCACTCCTTATGCATAAGTTCACAGTCCCTCACTTTGGTCTTCATCAGGTCCTGCTTAGAAGCAGAAAACAGAAGCCCTTTGGGGTCAAGAGGCCCAATGACATCATACCAGATAGGACAACCTTCACGGTCATGTCCACATAGACCTCCGGACAGGTACTTCTGTACTACCTATGAAAGGTAAATGACAAGTGAGCATACAAGTGGAAGCGAGTGTAATAGCGTGCATGTCATTAAATTCCTCCTGGGGATAGTGCCCCAGAGGACGAGGGGATATATTATCATTAGAAGTATGTAAATATGCCCACATTCTTCTGCCTTGGTTTACCTTTATCATGTGTGGTCGCAGAATGTTGTTTTTTTTTTTGTATTTACTCTCGTCATACACTGCCCCCCCCCAACTCTCTGTATTTGTTGCGAAACTACTCAATAAACCTTTGTCTACAAAGAAAAAAGGTGTGTATTAGAAGTGCGAACCACAAAGAATATTACATTGGGTTATATAATGTCAGCCTGGGAAGAGTAAGCCAAGTGTGCAGAGTGGGTTTGTTACCATCCAAAATTATTTGATTGGTGAGGTTGGATATCTTGATCATATTTACATGGTTATTCTTTCCCATTAATTAAATGACATGATTTTTTATGAAACCCAGCATGTCTGGCGTTCCAAGAACGACAAAGGAAAAAGGTGAGCTCAGGATTTATCACAGGTAAAGTACTCTCCATAAAACATACACTTAATTTAGAAAAGGCAAATTAATTTGAGACAAAACAGAAAGGTGACGGGTCCACTTTAAGGAAGTGGGATATACTTATGTAGGTAGGTGCATGGAAAACAACTGTATTCATGGTGTGACTGTAGCACAAGGTCATTTGTAGAACTTCAGCAGGTTGTTAAACTCTAGCTTGAAAGGCTTATTCACTAAACATGGAGGTGAGATGAAAAAAATGTTGGCTCACAAAGAATTACTGTGGCTCAAACCTGTTGATCAGTGCCAAGCTGGCCTACATAATTCAGAGCTAATGCAAAAGGTCACGTGGAACCCACAACTGTTTAGTGAATAAACCTCTAGATTCAGGAGTTTCACTGCAAAACTTTTTCCCACAAGCTTTGTTTAGCAAACACATTGCTCTCAGGCTCACAGGTTATCACTAATCTGACGCTTTGCAATATGTACAACAGGTTTTACTGGCGGATTAGCGGAGAAGATTAGCAGGTCTGGGCAACAGCCAAATGACCTGATCGGTGATAGGCAGTGTAATTTACAACGGCCCTGATGTCCAACAGCATCCCCCATACCTGGAAAAAAGACTTCTCCACAGCAAAATGACCACTAAGTACAATGACCACTTTTTAAGTACAAAAACCTCTAACAACACCAAATGCTTTGCTATATTGTATATTCAAGGTAGAGAAACATGTTAAACCCTCTTACTCAGTTAGCTTACCTGGCATGTGCATAGATATACACTTTATTATATATATATATATATATATATATATATATATATGCCCTACCCATTCCCAACTATACTCTTGTATATAACCTACCTAGTTCTGGCCTATGCACCACTTCACCTACAAACATTTACATTTTTGTTCCCCATCTCTTTTAAAGACTAGTGTTAGCATGTCCACGGCATGAAAGTCACTGAACATCTACACAAACAGTATGTTGGAAAAACTACGCGGAATATCCAAGGTACTCTACATAGTGAGAAAATACAGCACAATGAGTTCAACTGCATGGTGATGGCATACTGTATATATCAGCACATTGCATAGGAAAAAAGATGGAGCGACTATATTGGCTTGCGTGGCAGCCTTTGTACTCGGACTCACCTCTGGAGGCTGCCAGTTCTCCAACACATTGTCAGAATCCATGTGTTTCCGAAACTCAACATGCTGTACAAGGAAAAGCACACGGTAAGTTGAAGAAGGAGCACACAAGGTGTATGCTAGGTAGAGAACATGAAAAGGAAAACTGACATGCTATGAGAGGAGACACGTGGGAAGGCTCCGACAGAGTATAACGGTTTGTATGTAACAGACACAACGTCGATAGGTTAATTTGTGCATGTATGTTATATGCAGCAGCAGTAGGAATGCTGGTTCATACACACCCCGTGTATACTTAGATAGACTGAGGGAACTGGGCACACAAATGTCAGATGAAGTTTAACGGAGATAAATTAATGCAAAGCTATGCCTTTCGGGGTAAGGAATGCACAAGCAACTTACACCCTAAACGGTAGTGAATTTGGGGTAACAACAAATGAGAAGGATCTGGGAATTGTTATAGACAACAAAAAATATAATTTTGCCTCTGTATAAATCAATGGTAAGGCCGCACCTTGAGTATGCTGTGCAATTTTGGCCACCTATTCTAAAGAAGGATATCATAGCACTAGAAAGGGTGCAGAGGCGGGCTACAAAATTAATAAAAGGAATGGAGCACTATAGTTATGAAGAAAGGTTAACTAATTTAAATCTGTTTAGTTTAGAAAAACGTCGCCTCAGAGGGGATATGATAGCATTATATAAATATATTCGGGGCCAATACAAACCATTGTGTGGAAATCTGTTCATAAACAGGACTATGCACAGGACACGTGGTCATGCGTTTTAGGCTAAAGCAGAGGAAAGGGTTTTTTACAGTAAGGACAATAAGGATGTGGAATTCTCTGCCTGCAGAGGTAGTTGTATCGGAGTCTGTACAGACGTTTAAACGGCAACATGATGAATACTTGGAAAAACATAATATTCAGGGATATAATTTTTAAATTATGGGGAAACAGTTTATTAATCCCAGGAGAGATCTGACTGCGCTTTTGGGGTCAAGAAGGATTTTTTCCCCCCTAGTTTGCACAAAATTGGAAAGAGCCAAACTGGGGTTTTTTGCCTTCTTTTGGATCAACAGCAAGAATTAACAGATACAGGACGCATGTCTTTTTTCAGCCTGTCTAACTATATAACTATGTAACTATGCATGAACTGTAGAAACCGCATGAGGCAGGAGGCCATACCTGTTAGAGTGTTTAAGATTTAGATAAGTAAGTTGTTCCTTATGTCACTCCTTCAGTCTCAGATAGCAACTTTAGACATCAGTTAATGAAACTGTGTTTATTTAGCTGCTAGATTACTTTCCCATCTGAAGACATTATCTTTGTACATGCAACTGCATAGCTTTAGAGGACAGTTCAATGTCCCTGACATCCCCCCCCAGTAAAAGAGAAGGCATATTGAAATATTCTGTGAGAAAAAAATGAATAGAACACGTATCTAGGCTAGAAGCTGCAGCCCTGTTAATGCATCTGCCCTCCGTGGTCTGATGATTCAATGATTGATTGATTAATGATTTTTTTCTGTAGTTTGGTTTTCAGAAACTATCCAAACGAATTTGAAATTTGCAGGGTTACTGCATACATACAGTATGTGCTTATTGCACAAGGACGTTAAAATATCGATTTATTACGGTATCTTCCATAGTTTTATTATCAGTACAATGTTATTAATAGTATCTGCATATGCAATTTGCGTGGGTGTGCTCGGAGTGAATAGAAGGGGCTAAAGGTCCCCCGTATTATCACTATTACACCAAGTATAAAGTCCTCACCTTTCGGAGCATACTCTCTGATTTCTGCAGGTTAAAGCATCGAGCTGGAAAGGGAGTGCAGAGGAGATGAGATTAGAGAGAGATTATACGGAGATATTATATTACAGGCTAACAAACTGTAATCCTTGAACCTTTCTGGGCAAAACATTGTAAAAAAAAAAAAAACAGTGCCGCAATGTGCTGCCACTTGGTAGGGTTTGTCAGCAAACAAGAGATGGCCAATATCACACATCAATTGCAGAAGTTAATATATTATAAATATGCCATATAATTCTGCATTAAGCAAAAAAACACCTACCATTAAATGTGTAATAAGGCGCCTTACACAGAATAAACAAGGCTAAAATTCCAACACCCATTATTCTCAGCCTGGACAACTCATGGCTTCATGTGATACAGTATAGATGATGAATTAACACAACACAATTTTACCAGTTTTATTCGCAATACTGTGAATTATAGCTATTTTCATTCACCAAGCACTATATACATCGTGAAGGGCCAATCACAATGAGTATTGCTAGCCCGCTATAATACATAGGGGTTCCCTAAACTGTGCAATGAGAAACAGGGCCCTGAGGTTATTAGTATTAAAAGTAAATGTATGAGCCAGTCCAATATACAGAATAGTGTTGTTATTTTTAAAAAATGTGCACAATAATTATTTAATAAACTGCATTTCAAATGTTATCATTTACAGCATAAGACCTTTACTCAAGGGAGATTAGCATTTATCATATAATAATTGAATCGGTTATCGTGTAGTTATCAGCGTCTAGTTTATTAGAACCTTGTTTGCTAAGCGCTTGATTAGCCTTTAATTATTGTTACTTTTATGTCTTTTCCAACTTGTTTTTATCATTCATGTCTTTTTTTAGATTGGCACGCTTATAATTTAATAACATTGGTGCAAAGCTCAGAGACAGACCAGCGCTGCCGCCAGCCTGGCCACCGTCCAAGTGGAAGATGCCCCCTGTGTGAAGGGGCAGATAACGCATCTTATTTTACCCTAATGGGAAATGGTAGTCCTATATTGATGTCTGCCTGTCCTGCAGGGAGGAAGGGGTTAATCACTGGGTTTACAGCCTGCCCGGCTGATACTTCCAACTTTCAGACAGCAATAAAGTTTGTTTCAAGGACCCACATGCAATGCAGCTTATCGTATGGGTAACTAGTCCACGTCATTCTCACCTCGCAGCCAGCGCAGCAGGAAGTAGTCATCTTGACTATAAGGGGGCAACTTTGGCATCACGTCTTTGACATTCTCCCGAAACTAAGGACAAAAACGGGCAGTTATTACATTTACAAACAAACCTTGTGTGTCGGGGAGAGATAGGTCAGTCTGACATATCAATTGATACAGGAAACTATAGCATTATATGTATATATATATTTATAAATGCCACACACCGAAGAGCCACATAAGAATAAGTAATATTGTTAAACTGAACAGAGAAACGCCAGACAGGTATCAAAGTTCACCATTTAGAGGAGAAGTCCCATGGAAGACTTAATATTTTTCTTTGAGCTGTATACCGTGATGTAGATCAGCGCTGATGGACACTGTGCTTTATTTTAATAAACGTCCTTTGTCTGCAGGCCCAGAGGCTGTCATGTGATGCCACATGAAAGTATAACTTTATGAAAAGTCCTGCTTGTCCAGCAAAATACTTTTCTCCACAGACTTTCAAGAGTCAGAATGTCAGTGCATGGGTGATTAAGACTGAGTCATTCTTTTGTTTACCACAAAGCAGCATAATAAAAAATGAAAATTTATCTTTTAGATCGAGTTGATACCTGAGCTAGAACACTATGCTTCTGTCTGAAAACATTATATTAAGCAAAAAAAGAAATAATATATATATAAAGAAAACAAAGTAATTTTAGAAATTTGCGTTTGTATTCGGCAGTTCCTCTTTAATATAATATATATACCTTGCATGCATAAAGGCAAGCGGTAACCATAAATGAGTTACTTTCTAAAGACCACTCTTGTAAGGTGAAAACTCACACACGGTAGCCAATGAAGAATCAAAGCTAAATCAGTAAGGAGCGTTTTAAAGGCATCAATCGTAATGCTAATGCTGTTGGCAATGTTGTTGCATTGTGAGTTTCTTCGCAAGACGGCCTTTAATAATTATAATAATAATTAAAACATTTGGAAATTTGAACCGGCAGGCTTCTCCCCCCAATTAATTCTTTACGGCTCAGGGTTAGGTTGCAGAAATAATACCTGATCTGTTTATAATATGATCCTAGTGTTATTACGGTATTATTTATAGAGGAATTAATATACAAAAAAATATTTGTATTGCAGAGACATTAACTGGCATTGTATAGTACACTCAAGTATGCAAATAATTACTAATTGTTGCCAGTCACGTGAGCTTTTTGGGTGACTTTCCCTGCTCAAAACACCACACTGAGCTGATTCTTATGGCAACACAAAGAAGTCCGTTCCTCCATAAACCTGCACTAGTCAGTGTGTCCATCTGGGTGATTAAGACTGAGCCACTACGTTATCACAAAGCAGTGTGATAAGAAGTCAGGCTGTTGCTGTCTAGTAGATTGGGCTATTATAACCAAGCTAGAACACATACATAACAAATATTCAACAGCCAAAACTATTGTATTATCTAAAAACTAGAACTGTTTAAAAATGTACAACATTTCTCAAACCTTTTAATGCGATACTTGCAACAAAAAAATCTGGTGGGGAGTATGACTCTAGATAAAATACCGGTATTCTAGAGCGCACAGGGAATCCAGACTCAAATGCTGGACACAAATGACACTGAAATGTCATAGATTGCATTGAGTATGAGCCAGACTGAAGTATCTGCTGTCACTCAAAAGTAGGTGAGTCTCAGTTAAGCCACCTTGACAGATCACACAAAGATAATATTAATTAAATAGCATAACAGAATGAAATCTGTCCCAAAAAGTAACTAAGTTAAACTGAACTAAAACCCACCATAAGTAATCACTATAGTGGAAAAATACTGGTTAAAATGTAACTTTTAATGATATCTCTAAAAATATCAAACAAAACACCAATTTATGACAGTGAGTTGCAAAAGGAGCCTTTAAGAAACAAAGAAGTAACAAAACTCTGCTAATATGGAATTTTAGTCTGCGCTACTGCTAGTGGGGACGCCAAAACATTACCCAATAATAACAAGCAGTCGGCATATACCGTATTTGCTCGATTATAAGACAAGGTTTTTTTTAGCGCAAATAGATGTGAGTATGAGACTAAGATCCAGATCCCCTGCAGCGCTGCAGGGGACCTGGATGCTCCTGTCTTATGCCCCCCCATTTAACACCCCCCCCACACACAAATTTACTGGTGCTTCTGACTCCCCGATCATGTAGACGCTGCAGCTTGGAAGGAGGTGCGGCTAGCAGCGGGGGTTGTCTGCGTCCATCGTGCAGACCTTCCCCGGGTGTCAGAGATAAGAATTCCCCGCACCGGTTTGGGGTGGGGGCGAGG